>JAUMHQ010000038.1:1798174-1808312 GCA_032361165.1 Enteromius paludinosus | reverse complement strand
TGAGAAACAGCCAATCAGAGCAGACCTCCTCATTACTATTCATGAACCTTCCAAATAAGGCAAAAACAGACTGTTCCTTTCTAGGGTCAAATTCCAGGGTTGTAAATGGACCTGTAAAACCGTTTCTGGCCATTTTTTCCCCTTACCTAAGCTACATACCTTCTGTGTACATATCAGAGGCACCTTTAAATGTCTCAACTCCAGAAATTAAACTCAAATTAATGTCACATAGAAGTCTCCTGTTTTTTTAGGGGCAAGCTTAGTATGTCTGCCCTGTTACCATATAGTAAATGTCAATGTTAAATAGTAAATGTCTACGAGAAATAAATATTTCCATTTTGCCAGTATTAAATTCTCTTTCTAAGAACCCTAGAGTGACAGCGTTGTTAGGAAGAAGCACTAACTGAACTACAAAACTGTCACCATCATAACCTTTTACTACAATAATCATTTCAAAATGACATCACCATAAACTTTCATGAAGTAAACACTGCAAAGTCAAGTAAATGTCTTTTACTAATAGAAGACAAGTGTTGAATGTCAACCCTGTTACCATGATTGGAATGATTTACTAGTATTGAATTATCCTATTAAGAACCCTGGAGTATCATAATGTTTAGCAAATAATGTCTAACAGAACTGTAAAACTGTCAACCCCGTTAGCATCAGAACATGTTCCTATCTTTTTTATACACTAAACTTGGGAGTATTATCATGCTTAGAATAAATCACGGCTGTCACAAATCATCTAACTTAAAACATTCCAAAATAAACCCTGTTTTCTTTTTGAGGGTCTGTATTCATTTAGCTTCAAATGCCATAACACATTTTATCAACACCCAGAGCACTACATCGCTTCTTTGTTTTAAATAAATGTAAGAAATACATTATTTTACATTTCTTACAGTGTCCCCAAAAAGTAATCGGACATAAAAATCTTTGAACGCAATTGTTTAAGAAATATCAAAATCAAAATATCCAGCCCAAGCCTATACTTTTGAGAAAGAATAATACAGACAGACTTTTAAAGTAACAAATTTCACAAAAAGATGAATTGTTTCTGACAAAAAAAACAAAAAAAAAAAGAATATCTCCATATTCATACATCCACTAAATATCATAGTGGGTCCAGTTGTTAATTTTAAAGTTGATTTAAAATGCAATGAACGTGTAAGAGTTATCCAGATACATTTAGGGTCTGCTGTACAACACAGCACAGGACGGCTAAGACAAGATATCAATGCAAGCCATGCACATTCACTTATTCCTCCAGCGCTGCAGGACTCATGTCTTCATAGTTAAATAAGGAATGTAGATAGCGAGAAAAAAAAATCACATTTTAATAAAATCCCCAAATTTATGTATCTGAAGACAGCCATTATTCTTGGAATTTCCATTCAAATAACTTCTGTCATCTATTTAGTTCTTTTTAATTATGGACCTTCCTTCCATCCTTCATGCAGTTAACCCTTGCTTTTCGGTGTTCATCATATTGTTTAAAATGTGTCCAAAAAATGCCAATTTCATCTGCTCAATCGGCTCAACCTCCAAAGATGACTGCCCTTGTCAGACGTCCCACAGCTTTAAGCAATTTACCCCCGTTTTCCATACTCTCAGCCCCTCTATACTTGGAGAAATACCAAAAATTTATATATAGTTGCCTTCAATCATAGTCCTGAGTCCAGGTGAGAGACTGGGAGTGGAAGGGTTATTCCGCCCTCCCTCCCCTCCTGGCCGCACCCCATCATCCCCTCCGCCCCAACAGCTCTGACCCGCTTAGATGGCTATAAAAGAGATTGTGACTCTGGCGGATCTCAGCATCACCTGCGCTCCCATCCTGACGAAGACAACCAGGCAAAGAAAAGAAGAACAATGCGTTCACTACTAAAGATCACCGTTCTGCTCTTTTGCGTTCAAGCCGGAGAAGGACACTGGCTTAGAATGCTACTGGGTAAGACTAGGGGTCATGACCTTTGGGAAGAGGGTGTCTAAATATCTGTAAATTTGTTATAGGGTCGCTGTTGACATTTCATATTTGTGAATAGTTTTTTTTCTTGTGTTGAGCACAAAAGATATTTTGAAAAGTAGTTTTTTTGCCCATAGAGTGGAAATCAATCGGGGTCCAATATTGGGCTCAATGGACTTCCATTGTGTGGACAAAAGCAGTGAAATATTCTAAACATAAATGTAAATTTGACCTCAAATCATGTAGAAAGAGTTGTGCTGCTTCTAAGTTTCATCTGGCAGATGATCAAACCTGTGGAGAAATTTCTGCTAAAAATGTTACCCAAAGACCTTAATAAGGACTCTTATGATTTGAACCAGTAAGCAACCACAAAACGATGTAATATAAAAAACAAACGTATGAGCAACTTTCTGGCAACCTTATTTTGCACAAGCAGAGAATGCGAAATTGTATTTATGTTTGCTCATTCTTTTTCAGACGAGGACCTGCGTGGTGAAGAACGAAGAGGAGGTGATGCTGAGGAAAAGGAAGGTTCGGGGAGGCAGTTGGAAAGGCCGATACGGTTGCCCCGCAGCGCTGAGTCCCCTTGCGCCTTGCACTCCATCCTGCTGCAGGTGCGAGACCTCGGTCTGGGCTATGACTCGGATGAGACAGTGCTGTTTAAATACTGCAGCGGGACCTGTCCTCGCCTGGCCTCCAACCACGACCTCACACTCACCAACCTCCTGCAAAGCGGCGTCCTTCAGTACACCGGCCACTGGCACCATCAGCCCTGCTGTCGCCCCACACACCACGAAGACATAGCCTTTCTCGACAACCAACATCGCTGGCACAAAGTGGAGAAACTCTCTGCTGCTGCATGCGTCTGTATGGGGTAGAAACGAAGTCTGGCTACATTACTGCCTGTTGGTTTAGAGACTGTACAAAGTGCCTTGAAGTAAAAGAAGGGCTGGTAATTCAGGAAGTTATTATATGTATGAGTTGAAATGTATCAAGATGTATATGTTGCTTTCTTTGACGGCATTGGCTGATATTGTGTTTGAGGATGTCAAAACGTTCGGTTTTGGTTAATGACAACACAATGACGTGTTTGGGTCAAGATTGATTCGATGAATTGTCCATCCAAACCAAAAACGGAAGATATTTATGTTTATAAATTATTTATTTATTTGAAAAAACATTTTTACTACCCAATAAATTATTGTTAATCTTTATTTTTGTGCTGGTAAATATGTATAGTTCTTATTAAATATACAAACAAAAGTTGTGTTTGTGAACTAACTACACTCAATTACAATAATGAATCAGGAAACGGAAAGAAACAGCTATTAAGGTATTAAAAAGTAAAATATAACAAACTACATATAATTAAAAAAACATTTTATTACATACAAAATAGGAATAACAATCAAATCGATACAAAACAGTGATTCACACTTCATCTTCAATTGAGTCCTGCTCATGCTTTCAATGCTCAGCTGTCTTTCACATCTGCATCCTCTGGCTCCGCCCCCCACACCTGAACACGCCCCTCCATAGCAGTCAAAAGGCGGGCCTCCGTTGGGTGGAAGGACAGTGATTGGACGACAGCTTTCCCAACGGGCAGCTTTAAAGTCAGGGAGCCCTACAAGCAGAGATTAGAGGATGCTAGCTTTTTTGCTCATATTAAGCTGGACATTTCATCATAGTATTTTTTTTCTGTGGGTCATGTGACTTATTCTGCCCACCTCCACCAGATCCCAGAAGTAAACATGGCCATCTTCTGAACAGCTCAGCACGTGTGTGTCTTTATCAGACAGACAGCAGTCAAGCTTGTAGCCTTTATTGACATGACCGGAGTACCTATGAAGGGACACCATGACACACACACACACACACACACACACACACACACACATTATAAAATGAATTGTATAGAGGAGTGGAAATAACACTTTACTGTAGTGTGTTTTTTATTGTTCCATTTAACTACTATTTTTCAGTTCAAAATATGTATTATGATTAACTACACTTTTCAATAATAGCTTTTAAGTAGCGCTGCCAAACAATTAAACACCATTAAATATATACAAAATAAAATTTTTTGTTTGCATAATGTGTGTGTATTGTGTATATTTTGTATATAGAAATACACATACAGTATATTTTACAAATATTTAAATTTCTACATTCATATAACATATAATAACTAAATATTTAATACATAAACAACATATTTGTCTGAAATATTTACATGCAGGTGTGTACATAATATCCAAAGTACACACGCATATATTATCTAAACTCAAACTTTTATTTTGGATGCAATTAATCGTGATTAAATTTTAAATATGCATGTTGTTAACTTCAAATAGTTCATGTTTAATTTCATTTTTTTAAATTAAAAATTTTCATCATCTTTATCCATTTAAAAAGAGACTTCATTTCTGTCATGATTAAAAGGTTTTAAATAATTTTAAAAATGTTTTATTAATTTACTGTATTGTTAACTTGAAACGTTTTTAATGATTTTTCATTTATTGTTGATTAACAATTATTTTAAACATGAATTATATATATATATATATATATTTTTTTTTTTTTTTTAATGTACACTTTTTATTTATTTTACTCTGATATTGAAGATGCATATTATTCTATAATTTTGAAAAGTAATTTTTTATTGTCATATTTAACCATGCTTTACATTTAACCATTTGTCAAATTAAAAATGTATTTGTTTATTTATTTTACTGTTTTTTTAATAACATACCATTTTTATGCATTTAAAATGTGCATATTTATATATTTAATTGTCAAAGTTCTAACATTTTGTATTTTTTGTAAATACCACATTTATTAATTTTTAGTTTTTGTACAGTTAGTTGTACTGCATTTCTAAAATAGTTTGATCTGTGTTGCACATACTCTCCCAGCATCTCCCCTGAGCTTTTGTCCAGCAGGCGCACAGTTGAGTCCAAACTAGAGCATAGTGTGCACTGACCGTCCCGACTGAAACATACACAAGTGATGGCACCTGCGAAGCACACAACATGAGCGTTAGTCATCACACAGACCGTACAAAGAGTGTCCCTCATATGTGTGAAATAACTCACTCCCAACGAAATCGGCGTGAAGCTGCCCCATTCGTAGGTCGTATCTCCTCACTCTTCCATCCACAGACCTGATATGCAGCACAACAAACTACAGTCACTACAGTAAACCCAAACCTCAGACTACTCATATTCTGACATCATATCCTTAGTTTGGTTCTGACCCAGTCAAAAGCTCATGCTCTGAAACCTTCAAGCTGCTGATCCCATCCCGAGCCTCATCCAGGATCTGGATCGGCTCCATCCGCCTGGATCTAGTGTCCCAACATCGTACGGTCCCATCAATGGAGCCTGAAACACAAAAAAAATACGAGATGGAGATTTGACTGTGGTTATTTCCATAAGCATTTACATAACTGTCAACCATCCCATTTTTCCAGGGATTCTCCCATTTATTACCACTCTTATGTGACTCACCAGACAGCATCACAGTAGCCTCCTCATTAAATTGCACACAGTTCACTTTCTAGGGAACGAGCGAAGATATAGAAGATATTTTTAGTGAACAAATCACCTATATAACATGTATATTTAGTTAGTACATACTAATATATTGCAATAGCGAGACTTGTCTCAACAAGAGCAAATAATAAATGCAGTATGGTACATATATGGATGGGCGAATCGATCCTGAAGATTGATTGATACTAATGTGAGTATTGAAAGTATTGATACTTATATTTTGTTTATTTAATAAAAACTTAATGCATACAATATGCATTAATCTGGACAAATATGCCTGCCTTCAAAAGTATCTGTATCATATAGAAAACAAAATAAAGAGTATCGCCCATCTCTAGTAAGATATCATGGTGGAAAATTGCGATGTGAACCGTCTCACCCCGGCGTGCCCGCGAAGCTTGCGCGTCACCTGACCAGACGCCACATCCCAGAGGATGACTGTTTTATCTGAGCTGCAGGAGCACAGCTGACTGTTGTCGAATGAACTGCGAAAAGTGAGAGGAATTAACACAAACCAAACATGAACGATGGTATTTTTATATAACGCGAGGTTTCACTTTATTTCGATAGTCCACTTTAAGCATTCTACTAACTATAAGTAACTTTGTAACTACATGTCAACTAATTCTCATTCATCTTGCAACTACGTGTCTAACACTCAGAGCAGAGGTTAGTTTAGGGTTAGTAGAATAAGTTGACATATCCTTGCTTGACATAAGATTCTATGGGCTCAACAAAGTAAAGTGTTACAAGATATTAAGCACGAATACTCTAATGCCTGGTTTCACGGTCTAATCCTAGACTACTAAATTATAAATCTGAGCAGTTTCAACAGAAAGAAACTTGCACTGACTGACCTTAAAAGGTGTTAGTGCCTTGGTTTTGAGTCGAGACGCACACCAGTAATGTTTCTTTGTTTCTGAAGCATGTTCATAAGAATTACTTGAATGTCCTGACTGAACTATATGGCCTTAGGCTAAACCCTGTTTATAAAACTGAGGCTATAAAGGCTGCAATTCCAAAATTACTAAATGTCTAAAGAAATACATACCTGTCCACGTCCAGCACTTCATATCCGTGACCGGTGTAAGTCTTGAGAAGAGTCCCGCGACTCACACTCCAGAGCTTCAGAGATTTATCACCGCCGCAGGTCAGCACATAATTCCCATCAGCTGGAACAACATGCACAGAAGAACAAGCTCAGTATCCTTCGTGATTACCGGTAATTTACATGCATTTATAACTTTTTTAACCTCTTTTAGGTTGAAAATGTGTAGATTTTTATACTGTTGGTATAAAAATCTTTATCTAAGCAAATAAAAACATGTTCTTTCGCTTTTAGAGAATAACTAGTGGTGACATCTTTTTATTTAATAATGATAATAATATACACAACAATTGATATAGGCGATATAATAGTTTAATAGGTGATAACATGGACTTACAGTTGAAGCGCACGGCTCTCACGGCGCCCTGTTGACACTCTATGGTCCGCGAAAGATGCTGCGGCAACTGAGGCGCTTGAGGGCGCGGCTGGGGAAACGCCATGACTGTTACCACAGCTTCAGAAACACACCAAAAACATACATAATATGAACATTTGAAGCGGCAACACTACGACAAACCCAGAACTACCCCGCAAACATTCAGCGTTTTCTTCCGCTGAATGTGTTGAAGCGGCGTGGGACTCAATATCGACATCTGCTGTTTCGGAGTTTACGAAGGATCCCGAAATCTTGGTAAGGTGGCACACTAAATCATCCTTGTTTGCATGATTTATCATTTTTTCTCTTCAGGATGGCATTGTGTTGACGTATCATAGAGGTGTATTATTTCTGCTTTTAATTTTAACCACACATCAGTTGAATATAAATCTTATTCCGCACCGGAAACTATGTCCCCAGCTAAAAAAAAAAAAAAAAAAAAAAAACACAGCTGGTTCTTTATGTTTTGAAGCTGGGATATTGGTCATGTGCTGGCAAAGGACCAGCATCCCAGCAGGGTTATGCCTGTTTTTATTTATATATATATATATATATAAATCAACATATATATGGTTACCAAAAATAAAAGGTTATGTTTACATTCGACACACTAAAGATTCATGGCAATAACAACAAACAGGAAACAAAATTGTGCAACTACATTTTACTGACAAAGATAAGGCGAAAATGGAGCAGATCACATATACAGTCAAATACTGAGCAACATGGACAATCTGTGGGCTAGCTCTTAGAAAACAGACAAACTGTTGAATAACTTCCGATCCACCTCAAAAACATGATTGATTCTCAGAATGATTCTGTATCAATCTAAACAACTATAATCAAGGTCTTCATCATCATAAAGAATGTATTGTACAGATTGCAAAAAAAAAAAAAAAAAGTTAACCTGAGTTGGCATGTTTTACTGACAAAGACCAGTGAGGACATTCTAATTTGAAAAAAAGGAGAAAAAAAAAATTAATAATAAAAATCAATCTAGCACTTATTAACAAACTGGGGATTAAAAAAAAAAAAAGGTGGTGTTAGATTTTTTACAAACCACACTTTAAACAAAATGGGTTAAAAACACTGTGGTTTAAAAAAAACAAAAAAAAAAAAAACAACAAAAAAAAAAACTCCTGCTGCTCATTTCTTCTTGCCCTTGGTGGGTTTGGCCAGGAGCGCAGGGTCAATCTGATCTGGGCTCAGTCCTTTGACGGAGAACAAACGCACGGCCCGTTCCCGCAGCGTTCCTCCACACTTCATCCCTCGCTCCATCAGCTCTTTCTTCAGCCGCTCCAGACCCAAAGCCTCCAGCTGCTCCGGCCCGCTCACAGACAGCAGATCCAGTGGACCCTCCACCTGAGGAGAACAAATGACAAGTCAGTACTACCAAACAAAGCAGAAGAAGCCCCTTCAGAAGCAGGGCATCTCACCTCTTCCTGTGCCGGACCGCTCTGTGCTGTGGGATCTACCTGTGATCTATCCTCTTCGCCAGTGACGTTTTGGCTGGTTTCAGCCAGACACTCCTTCTGTAGCTCCTCCTCCACCTGTGCTGAGGAGCTCGGTGCGGGACCCTGTGAGGATTTATCCTCTTCGGTGCTGCCGTTTTGACTGGTTTCAGCTGTACACTCTTTTTCGGTGGTGTTCTTCTGCACCTTCTCCTCCACCTGTGTTGGGGAGCTCTGTGCGGGACCCTGTGAGGATTTATCCTCTTCGGTGCTGCCGTTTTGACAGGTTTCAGCTGTACACTCTTTTTCGGTGTTCTTCTGCATCTCCTCCTCCACCTGTGCTGAGGAGCTCGGTGCGGTTCCCTGTGAGGATGTATCCTCTTCGGTGCTGCCGTTTTGACTGGTTTCAGCTGTACACTCTTTTTCGGTGGTATTCTTCTGCACCTCCTCCTCCACCTGTGTTGGGGAGCTCGGTGCTGGACCCTGTGAGGACTTATCCTCTTCGGTGCTGCCGTTTTGACTGGTTTCAGCTGTACACTCTTTTTCAGTGTTCTTCTGCATCTCCTCCTCCACCTGTGTTGGGGAGCTCGGTGCGGGACTCTGAGAGGAGCAGCTGCTGTCACTCCCTCTGGTGGCAGAAGACAGCAGCACATTCCGTTTAGGTATATCTGAACTGCACGAAGCCCCAGAGGTGGACGGAGAAGCCTCGCTGTCGCTGTCATCACTTCCTTCACTAGAGCTGACCATCTCCTCCAGTCCTCCGAGGCCAGTCCTAGTGGATCAAATGAATGCATGTTACAGTTTAGCGATCCTAGTCTGCAAGATCAGCATTTTCGTTGACGTGTGAAATCAGCTCACCAGAAACATTTCTTCTTTGCTTTCTTTTCACTGACGGCTGGTGTTGGACGCTTGCGGCTCGGCCCCTCGTCCGCTTTGACGAGACCACTAGAGGAAGCCTGCATGCCTGCAAGAACAGACAACTTTTACCTTTACTGTCGAGAATTATCATCATTGGGCAACATACTAGGGCTGCAACTAACAATTATTTTAATAATCGATTAATCTGTCGATTATTTTTTTGATTAATTCATGAATCGGATTAAAAAAAAAAAAATTAAATTTCCAAGCCTTTATTCAAAAATAGAACTAAAACTTTAGAAAGTGCACGAACATGTTGCTCCTTGAGCTGTTATAATTCTTTTTAAATAAAGTGCCACCTGGGCTGCCAGAACAATAAAAATCAGAAAATTTTACAGGATTTGTTTGAATGTCAGAACTTGTTCACTTTTGCAGACATACACACTAACAAACTCTCACACTGACTGACACACACTCTTCCTCTCTCTCACTCACACTCACACTCACACTCTCTCTCACTCACACTCACTCACACTCACTCACTCACTCTCTCACACACTCACACACTCACACACTCACACACTCACACACTCACACACTCACACACTCACACTCTCTCACTCTCTCACTCACACACACACACACACACACTCTCTCACTCACACACACACTCACACACACACTCTCTCACTCACACACACACTCACACACACACTCTCTCACACACACACTCTCTCACTCACACACACACACACTCTCACTCACACACACACACACTCTCACTCACACACACACACCCTCTCACTCACACACTCACTCTCTCTC
>JAUMHQ010000038.1:1780212-1791004 GCA_032361165.1 Enteromius paludinosus | reverse complement strand
TTAAATTGTCGCGCCGTTGTGACGACGCGTGACACGTGACAACATCAATATGGCGGATGTAGTACGTCCGAGTTCCACTCATACTACCCTCATTCATACTATATAGAACGTACTGTTTTAACGGTCGGGTAGTACGTTCAGTTTTAAATGTACTTAAGAAGTATGCGATTTCAGACGCAGCCACTGTATCCTGCGCTGTCATTCAGTTATGGCAATGGGCGTTTCCTTTTTATGACACATGCTGTAGCGGTAGACCAATTATAAAGGACTGTGCCACCTGACCAATCACAGCCGTGAGGGCTCAGGGAAAGGAGGGGTTTAACAGACTGATTCTTCAAACTGCTTCTCACAAGTCATTTACGAATCATTTAGAAATGGGGTAAAAATTTTCTATTTTTGGAGAAAACTAAAGTGTTTTTTGACCTTGCATACATGTAAACCTGTTTTAAGACACTCATATTTAAGCAATTCTTAAAAAGGCATAATAGGGGCACTTTAAAGCTGCAGTCCATAAGTCTTGCTTTGAACCCCAAAATACAAACTATGCTTCCTTTGAACTGGCTGTCTTTTAAAATACAAATCTTGTGTAATCCCAGGCTATCTGTAATCAGAAGCACATTTAAAACTGGAATATAATTTAATTTAATTAACGTGCGTTTCATAAAATCCTTTCTGGATTAAAATACGCCATCGAAATGATTTTTTGACATGTTTATTCAAGCTGCTGTGAGAATAGGCTTTAGTCACATGATGATTAAACAAGGGCCCTCAGGTGAAGGAGGCAATAACCTAGTAGCCAAGACAACAAATGTATGGTTACAAAACACGACGTAATGACGCACCGTTAAAATTTCCCGTGAGAACCTACCCCTACCACTCAAATTAGCTTCACAGCTAATATTAACACTTTCATAGATTGTACCTTTAGGCATACAACAGTATGTCACTTGAACACTTAAAGCAGTGGTCCTCAATCTCACAAAAAAAGTAAGCACGGTTACAAAAACTGAATGGTAATGGTACAGTACCTGCATGCTTTGCTGTATGCAAATCCTCGCGAATGCATAAAAACGAAAGTATACTTTGGTTAGGGTTCGTTTTTTTGGGGGGGGTGGGGGGTTCCCAGCTATGCTAAGCTGCTTCCTCTACTTCCTCTACTATCCTTGCTATGTTTCTAAGCCTTGATCGTGTTAGGATCCTTGCTCTTTATGGAAGATCAGAGGATTTAATCTAATATATATCTAAATTTTGTGTTTTGAAGATGAATAGAGGTCTTACGAGTTTGGAACAAAATGAGAGCGTGTTAGTAACGGCAAAATCTTTGGGTGGACTATCCCTTTAAATGTGTTTTAAAAGAAGGATCACAGCGGCAATTTACAATCACCTG
The DNA here is from genome assembly GCA_032361165.1 of Enteromius paludinosus. NCBI lineage: Eukaryota > Metazoa > Chordata > Actinopteri > Cypriniformes > Cyprinidae > Enteromius > Enteromius paludinosus. Next base: position 1,789,617 of record JAUMHQ010000038.1, on the reverse strand, counting down.
AGATTTACAGCCGAGTTACTTTAAAAAGAAACATTTTATTCTTTTTACATAGGAATTGGTAGGTCTGTTGATTTTAGCAAGCTTTGTCAATCTACATGCCAGCGCAGATGTTTTAAAAAAATTTGAAAATCACTTTTTCCAGTTATCTATATGATTAAATTGAATTGATATGGGGAAATCAATGTGGCTGTGTTTCCTGATTATTGAATATTAACCATATTCCAAATATGATCAACCAAATTGTGTGTGTATTTATTTAAAGGGGAGTATCTGAGAGATATTTTAATGCTGAGACTAGGAACATGTCTTGTTTCTCTCTAACAAAACAACTGCGTAGAACAGACCTGCTAAAAATAGTCAAGTTGGGGCATGTGTTCGCTCTCCTCACACATTGTTTTTCTATCAACTAACCCCGGTTTGCTTCAGCTGGATTGCTAAAGCTTTAGAATTTCCTCAAGCTATAACCTGCTAAGCATAGTCATTGACCAAATAGTATGAATGACTGTTAAACGCACATTTGGCAGAATCACTGACAGTACCTAAAACCCTAAAATGTAAGATGTGTCAAAAATGAAAAAAAATGTTTCATTCTAAACCTCACTCCTGTGTAATCTTATTTTGTTTCACATTGCTCATACTCAGACCCAAAGCTAACAATTCACTCTCTGATGTGTAACACAAATATTTGAACCGTCACCACTTCCTGGTGCACTTTTAAGCGAGACATGAAATATGTACCAGCAAGTACATATCACTGCAACCCGGGCTCATTAGAAATACGTGCCTCTACATGCCCCGTAATTACGTAGCTTACTGCATGTTTCACTGCAATTTCAGAGAAATTTCAAAGAGAAATGTCCAGAGATTGGCGCTAAAACACACCGTTAATACGTAACCGTAGCACGTTTGTATTAGGTTGGTAAAGGTACGTATTGCAGTGTTTTTATAATGCTGCTCGAGGTATGTTCTGTGTTTAGTGGACATTTCTCTTACATTCCTACATTCCTAAAAACCGTGTTGCACAAAAAATGCACAATGATACATATTTGTTCGAGACCAGGATGGTCACCACCAGTGAACATATAGGGGCAGGTAAGACTAATCCTAGATTAAAATAAATGTCAGAGCGGTCAAAACTGTAAAAAGCTTGCACTTGCATAAGTAAAAAATACATTAGTGCCATTGTTTGGTCTTAGTAATGCTTTTTTTTGCCAGGCATGTTTGTAAATGTCCTCAATTAACAAAAGCTTAGTCCTGGCTTAATCTAATCCATATCTGGGAAATCACCCCATAATTTAAGTTTTTTCAAGTTCATAGATTTTACTAAAAGACATACAGTACCAATCTCAGTGTGTGTATATATATATAAATATATATATTAGTGGTGGGCAGATATTTTTTTAATCTAGATTAATCTCACTGTAATCTGCAAAGTAATCTAGATTTAAACGGCTAATCTGAATTCTGCCGAATGCATTCAGAGTATGTGTGCTACCCAAATAATGACTAAAAGTAGGTCTTTGAGAACAGACATTCGAAAAATAACTCAAGACTGATTCATTTAACTCAGATTAGACATTTCACAAGTTCTCAATCAAATTACATTTAAGGACACTTGTTTCTTAAATACAAAGTGAAATTTAAATTCATGAACACGCTATCTTTGTAGACCATACCTGCATGGCTCCAGCAGTTTCTCTAGCTTTGCCAACTTCTCATATTCAGCATTTGTTGGGAGGGCCAGATTGTGCTTCTGCTGACGCCCGTTTCACACTGCACCCATCAGCATGGCTTGAGCAACACGGAAGCGGTGTGTATGCAGAGCAGGACCAACTTTGTGAATAGATTAACCGCGCTATATTTTTTTTTAATCATCTGATACGAGTCTCCCGTTAACACCAATAACAGCCCACCACTAATATACATACAGTATATATATATATAAATAATCATACTAAAGATGCTTTCGTCGTTCTAGTACAATTTTTAAAAAGCTGTGAACCTCCAGTTGAGTTGGCTCAGAATGACCCAGAAATAGGCCTCACTTAATATATATGTATCTCTGAATATGGAGTATTAGACAGATCCGATTATAATTTTACTTCTGTTTTTCAAACAAGATTGCTACTTTGTATAAAAACGAACGTGACATTCCTCCCGAATTGTGATAAACTACCAAATCTAATTTGACCTTTTAGATGGAGATGCAATCAAACGGTTGAACCTGAAATCTGAACAACGCATTAAAGTTGAAGCCATGCACAAATCTCATTTTATCAGTGCAGGTTCTGGTCCAGTCGACAGTTCTGGCTGTATGCCAAAAGCAACAAAAGGTGCAGAGAGACACCATGCATATGAGTGTCAGTTTCATCAGGTTTGGCCGGTAAAACAACGACGTCGTCAGGTTTCCACAGCTTGTTTTTGCATTGGACAAGCCAGCCATTAGACTGCCAGGTGTGAACTTACACTTGCATTTTAAATGAGGCTGAAATTCAATGCTTCTCACTAGAAACCAAAGGTTTCGTGTATGATGGCACAGAGGGAGAATACAGGTCAACGTTCTCACACACTAGCCTATTGGTTTTGTGTTAACATGTTTTCAAAATGACTCCTTTTACACTAAACTATTTAAATGAGGTTCTAAATAAAATAGTTTGATGTTTCATATTAATTATGATTATAATAATAATAATAATTATTAATTGATGGTCTTGGCCTGTTGCCTTTAATACCTATAATTCTACACTATCTATTATTAAAAGTTCCAGTTATATGCTAGTAGTAATAATTAGACTCATTTCATTAATAATACTAATTACCTGACAAGCTATTTTAAGATTACATTTACATTACGGACATACAGGTATACATTTTTGCTCACCGTGATTTTGCCAAGTAAGATATGATCCTGGATCAACAATATAAACTTATCCCAATCCTTACCCTTAAACCTACCCCATAGCCAAAATGTATGCCTAAAATCTGTGGGAAATGATAGATGATTAACAAGGGAAGCACCTAACAATGATTATAAGCCTAAAACAGATATTTCCAGAAAAGTTCAATTCTGATTGGTTAAATGGGATGTTGATCCAGGAACATCTTGTTCTCTGTGTGAAATCACGATCACCTAAATGCTTTTGGTTTTCCCACGGTATTTTTAAGTAGCAATTGTGCGTTCCTTTTTTTTAAACCTGGCAACCCACGCACTCGGGGAAAAATCCTGAAATAGCTCCTTGCGTGTCTCAGGATATTGGTTCGAAACCACCAACTTTAACCGCACCACTTGTTTATTACTCACTGCTCATTATACTGTACTGTAGACCATAAGCACGACAAATCAGTGCTGGACTCTGAATCAAACTCTCGAAATTGACGTGTATTGCTTACCTCGCGGTGACACCAGGTGAACGCCTCTGAACGCGTTTGTGATGCGTAATGCGTGTCCTGGCGTTTCGAACGGCAAATCCAACACTTAATACAGATATGCAGAAAAGAATCCCAGTCGATGTTTGTGCCAGCAAACAAGAGCCTCTACCTGTAAAGCAACAGGTGTTCCCGCCCCCAGCCACACCTTCGCTCGTCTATTCATGTTGCCTAGAGCACATAGGCTATATCTTTCAACTGCACGATCTAATTGTGATTGCGCATCTATAGCCTAAAGGTGTTGATACTCTTAAGCTATATATAAAAAAAAAAAAAACAGTTAAACCATCTCAGAAAATTCTAATGGAATTCTACTACGTCACTACATTACAAACCATCAACTTTTAACCATTTAAACCTTTAAAAATAGGTTTTATGTAGTGTTTCAGGACTTATTTCATTAGGATCTACTGGTTTTAACAAGCCACCAATAGAAGGTGACCAATTACCAGTAGGCTAGAGATAAACAGGGTTAATTTCCATTAAAAACCAATAATTACCCATTATAACCAGAAAAACCATTGAAAAGTTTGAGACAACAACAACAAAATGTAATTCATTTTTACGTTGTCATATTTTCTTGACAGCTGGTGGTTAGTATCAATCAATGAATCAAATTAAAGTGATTTCTTTTCTAAAATATTAACAATTATAGCCCATTTCTTTCAATAAATATGATATTTTCCAAATAAAATAATTAATTGTGTAAGAAAAGAAATTGCACTTTTAGAATCATTATACAAACACAAATTTGACATCACACATTTCTATATACAGTATGTTAACGATCAAAACACCCTAGAAATTAGATTTAGAGAAGAAATTAGAAATTAGAGACGTCTACCCAAAATAATCTTGAGTATAAACGTTGAAAGAAAAAAGATTCTTTAACAATACCACAAAAATCACAAGACTTTTCCATATCCGGTTCAAACTGTTCACATAATTCTTTAACAGAGTGAATTAAATAAATATATCACAAGACGTCAGTGGTTGTTGGTCAGCATTAATGGAATGTCAAGCACCAAAAAAAAAACAGAATAGCATCATTTTTTGATATTTTTACGTTTTGTAAAGAAATTCTGAATATGACAAAAGCAAACCATGTTCATTAAACAACTGACTAGGGAGGTATTCCATTTTCATACCATACAATTTTTAAAAATATATATACCTTTGCTTCCCTCTAGTGGCTGTAGAGCAGTATCCGATTCTGAGTTATTGTCCATGCAGGCTACTGAGATACAGGAGGTATATGTAAATAAATATGTCATCATTAGGATTTACTCATGCTCAGGTCATCTGTAGATGAGTTTGTTCGTTCAATTGCTCAATGTAATTGTTCAATGTAGCAATTGCTCAAGGGATCCTCTGCAATGAGTGGGTGCCGTCAGAATGAGAGTCCAAACAGCTGATAAAAATAATATTAATACAGAAGTAAACTTGTAAACAGTTCTTTATCTGTCCATATTTCTCTCATGATTCAGACAAGGTGACTTTTTCATGGAAGAAAGCAATATTGTGGATTCTTATTTCAGTCAGAAGCAATGGATTTAAAATGTAAAAGGTTTTATTAATGCAGTTTTCCAACATGAAGTGATGGATTGGAGTCATCTCAATTACAGTGCTTGTGGATTATTGTGATGTTTTTATCAGCTGTTTGGCCTCTCATTCCAGCGGCATCCATTCACTGTAGAGAATCAGTCATTTGTATTTTAGTCAGAAGCAACAGTTTTAAATGTAAAATCCTTATATAGGGAACTCATGGAGATTTTCACTTGATTTGTGTGGATTACATATTATTGGGATGTTTTTATCAGCTGTTTGGACTCATTCTGATGGCACCCATTCACTGCAGAGCACCCACGGGTCAACAAGTGATGTAATGATTTCAACAAATCTGTTCTGAAGAAGAAAAAAAACATCTTTGACCAAACATTTGACCCCAAATTTTCATTTCTGGGAGAACTGTTTTTTAAAATATAATATACAAATAAGTATTTAATAATATGAGGTCTATATGCAAAATATTTTAAGATCCATTAAGTATGACATTAAGTATGTCTTTTAATTAAGCAATTTTTTGGTCATTTGTAATTCATTTATTATATAAAGTTTAGATTTCAAACAAATATATTTCAGATTTTTATTTTATTTATTTGTTTGTGTCTTGAATGAGTTTGTGTTCATTTACATAGAAGGTTTAAAAGTGTTGTAAAGACACTGTTGTTTTCCATTTCAAATTCATAGATCGAGTGTATCACTCAGTATGCAAATGTATCAAAGAAAACAAGAAAACAATGCTTCCAGAGTTAAACAAACAGACTGCTGTTGTAAACATACTTTAAGCTGAACCTGTAACTGCATATATTTTAAACTTAGACTCCAGGTTCTTTTCAGCAAGGTCTTTTGGTTGAGTGAATATCCATCCAATAGGAAATCAGCTGAGTCTGGCTGTCTGTGAGTATTGCTATTCGCTTAGAATAGTAACAGCTATTGAATCGTTGGGGTGGCCTGACCACAAAAAGTCCAATATTTGGTGGATTCTTGGGTGCGATTCCCAAATGCTTCAAGCACATGCCCAGATATGCATCCTCAATAAAAATAGGCCTGATATTCCTAGAGATGTGAAGGATCTTCTCTGGTAAGTCCATAGAAAAGATGTAACACATGCCCATAGGATACGGAGGATATCTAGATTTAGGATACACATCGTGAGGGACATAAAACTTGCTGGCTGGATCCCTCAAGACATTGTTTCCAAACAATACTAGGCCGGTGATGTAGTTGTGCTGTTGTGATTTTAGACTCACAAGCATATGTAATAGGTTTTTCATGTTCAGGAGCACATCAGCATCCACTTTCGCTCCGTAGAACGCCTGTGGACAATTTCGGTTGAGCCAATCCATCATCACCAAGGTCTTAATGGTTAGATTCCTGTAGGAATCCAGGAAGTTGCTCTGGAGAAGGTCTTGATACTTCTGGCTCTCATTATGGAGTTGCTCCTGTAGTGTTTCGTTACCGCTTCGTGAGCCCAGAAGAAAGAGAACCAGCACCAATTTGTCTCGGACAAGCTCCTCGCTGCCCCATGTTATCCGGATGGCGTTACGGGCCTCGATGTTGTGCGGGGCCACCGGGACGATAATCACCACAAAGGGCTTTTGCTCTTCACACTTCTTTGGCTGGTCGAGGATGAATCTGTAATTTTGAGGGGAGGCAACATGGGGGTTGCCAGCTTTTTTCATCATTTTCTGCCACTTTTTTGTTTCGAGGGTCACGGCAGTCAAATACAGAAATAAAATATTAAGTAGGACGAAGAGGCCAACCAGTAGAAAACTCTTACAGAGCATTTGAACGAAGCTGAAAAGAAAATATTCATCATCAGAAAGTGTTCAATTAAAAATATATTTTATTTCATCTACAGCTCAAAATGTAACTTTTATAGGGATAGTTGTTTGTTTTCCACAGATGAAGCCTAAGTTGTACAGGTTTGAAATTCCCTTTGAATTGACAAACAATCCCTTTGTCGTTATTAAAATGCAAAAATGCCATCTTCTCTCAAATAACTGGCAAATGTGTTTGACCACTCGACAAAATCATGCCAGATCCGGGGTGTCTATTTATACTATAGCGCAAATAGATTCACACTGCAATGTTAAAATAGTGGCAATTATCTGCACTTTAGTATAGCACTATAAAACAATGTGCAATAATAACATATTCATCCAGTTTCACAGACAAGGCTTAAGCTAGTCCCAGACTTAATTGCATGTTTGAGCTGTCTCAGATGAAAATATCTTGCTCTGACATATCTTAAAACATGTCAGTGTCACTGTTCTGTGTTAAGACGCACACCTGTAATATTTTCTTATAAGAAATTTTTGTAAAAGTTGCTTAAATATCTTAATTTAACTAATGCCTAGTCCTGGCTTAAACTAAGCCCCGTTTGTGAAACCGGGCCATTGAGTAATAAAAAATTATAATTTTAATTTAACATTTTAAATGCCACCTCCCTACACCTACCACAGCCCTACTCGATACTTTATTTTCAACTTTTTGATTACTTGCTTCATTTTTTAAAAAACCCAGGTCGGTCGCGTCAAAAAGAGCCCAGCACACGCTTTACCATCTGCGTCACTGAATCATAGTTGTGTTTTCTTATAAGACTGACTAGTCCAATCACACGTTGGTGGGTGTAGTTAGTGTAAATAGCCCCTGCCAAAAAGGCAGGCTGTTTAAACTAAGTGTAAATATATCATATCACAAAAAAATACAGCTATTTTCAATTAGTGTAAATAGCACATATTGCCCTTTGCACTTAGTGTAAATAGCATCTAATGGGTATTTACACTTACCGTGAATAGCCTCTATCACTATTTACTCGCCTAGTGCAAATAGCCGCTGCCTTTTCCCTGATACAGTAGGCTACTTATTTCTCAAAACCAGAGATATATACGTTAGTTTAAAAGTTTTGTGTTCTTTTCTCGCCTTTTAGTGTTTCAAATTTGTAACCGCCAAAGTCACCTTCAATATTGATTTTCTGGTTCTCAATCATCCAAACTACACAGAGTTGTAAGACTAGAGAGGTCTTTCTTAAAATGTTCAAATTTTAGTGGTTTCCTACCCATCATGTATTTTTCTCTTTTTATTTTTTCAAAATATATAAGTGCGAGCACCTCTGTTTATGTAAGGATGCTTTGCTCCTATTGTCTACAAAGAACCAGAAATATTTAGCACTGCTTCTTTTGGCACCAGAAAGGGTTCTAACCATTGTTCAAAGCCAAGGAATCCTTATTTGGGATGGTTTAAAACCATTTAAAAGAGGAATAATGTACTTTAAGAAGCCACAGCAAAGCACAAAACCAAATCTGTGAAATGTTTGAACATACCTTGTCTTGAAACGGCAATACTGTAGTCAATGTATCCAAGCTCCTGCTTGTCCTTTTTTCTGACCTATTGGATCCTTTAAAAACACCTGCTGAGGTTATGGACTGTCAAGGTGAGCTGGCAAATTTCCAAATTCATTTTGTTACTCAAAAGGATCAGGTTACCACCCATCTTTTCATAATTCTCCTTCATCTGCAGGTGTTTTTGTTATGCTTCTGATGCCAGCTGGAACTTTAAAATAAGAATAACCAGTTTAAGATAATGGTTCTGGATATAATGTCTAAACGTCTTGAAGGTCTGTGACATTATAAAAGTGTAGAAGCTGCTACCTCACCTTACCAACATTATTTGCATGACATGCAAAATACAAGATGACCATGTCAGCACTTAAGTTGGGCAGAAGTGAAAACAACAACGATCAAGTCAAATTCACTTTTTATTTAAAATCTGGTCATGTTGGTTTGTGGACAGACAGAAGATCCCAAATAATTAATGTAAAATGAATATACTTAAAATATTTATTTTTAACCATAAAAAAAGAAAAGCACAGCCAATAAGATACATGTGTAAAGATAAGGTTCATGGTCATTCAGTTGGTTTATAAATTAAATAAAGACAACCACAAATCTACTCTGATTTGATTTGTTGTGTTGGCCTCTTAACATCCTTCCAAATATCAATTAGCTGCTGAGGGGATCCTAGGATTGTTGTAATAACTTTGAGAAAATCTTCTCGATTATATTCCCACATATAGTCTCTAAACTGTGAAGGGTCCGGGGGAGATGAGGGTGCAATGCCCAACCGTTTCAGACAAGCACCCACATATGCGTCTTCTATGTTAAAGGCCTTTACTTCTTTGGAAATTTCCACTATTTTTTCTGGCAGGTCATTGGAAAAAACATATCCCATTCCTTGCAGGTACGTGGGGTATTTTTGTTCAGGGTAAAATTCCTCTGCCACGTACCATTTTGAGTTCTTGTCTCTGACGACAGGCCGGTCAGACATCATATACCCTGTGATGTAGTTCTCTCTGGGTGTGTTGGGTGACAATAAGAGGCTCATCAGGTTCTCCAGGTTTAAGTACATGTCAGA
>JAUMHQ010000038.1:1687425-1702273 GCA_032361165.1 Enteromius paludinosus | reverse complement strand
ATTCCGATGAAGCTTTGATTTTTTAAAAATTTGTTGAAAAAAAATCTCCGGTCAGAAATGACCGTGGAAGGCACAAGGGTTAATAAACAGAAAAAGCTATTTGCAGATTGTCATTCATTTTTTACTCTTCTAAGGAAATGGATCTTAGATGCTGTTCCGGCTGTTGGCACCTTAGCTGCATTAAAATTCATCAAGAAGACCTTCTTGGCAGGCGAACTTTCCATCTCTGAGTTCACTCCAGTCCTGATATCCACTGTGCACATGGTCACTGCTAATTTGGACACCATTAAGATGTACTCTGTGCGTAAACTCTTATTTGATGATTCATATACAGCTTAAATTACTTATTTGATGAACCAAATGTCCTCTAAACCTGTTTTGAAAATGTTATAATCATCAAAGGGTCTGGCTTTGAGTCACAAAGTTCAAGAAACACCTGTTCTACGTAAGGTTGCCATGCTTGGCTATGGGACAATGATTGCCAGGTACTGCAGTGGATCTCTTGAATGTCCAGTGGATATTGTGAAGGTAAAGGAGATCATCCACTAATTGTTTTGTCTGACTGTATGTAGAGTTTGGACAACTTCCTCTTTTTTTTTTTTTTTTTTTAAGCCCTTGCACGAGACTGTTTTTGAGGCGACTGCTAAGGCTGACATTGCAGAGATCATCTTGATTTTGAAAGTACTGGGCAATGCGGGTCACCCTGCTAGCATTAAATACATCACAAAGTTTCTACCAGTATTTGGGAACCAAATACCTCTGTTTCCAATGAGAGTTCAAGTGGGTGCAATTTTGGCTCTGAAGTGTATTGCCAAAAAGGAACCCAAACTGGTTAGTCAGATACTTGCTTTGAGTTATGTTTTGTCATAATGATGCTACTTCAAGTTTTGTTTCTCAGCTCCAGTCCCCAGGACCCACCTCCCAGAATGTTTTAGATGTCTCCCTGTTTAACAAAACAATAAACCGATGAGTTTATGTTTAAGTTAGTGAGAATCTACAATGTTCTGGTATATGGGACCCAAGAACTGGAGTTCAGAAATACTGGTTTAGTATATGTGTTTCATTTTGCATTTCAGGTCCAGAATGTAGTTCTGCAGATTTTTGTGAACAAAGATCTCCACCCAGAGATGCGTATGGTTTCATGGATTGTGCTTTTTGAGACAAAACCAAGCATGGGTCTGGTTATTACTCTTGCTCATGCTCTACAGAAGGAACCTAATCTACAGGTGGCCAGTCTTGTCTACTCACATATGAAAGCCTTGGCAAGGAGCGCACAGCCTGAGTTTTCTGTAAGGTGAGTTTACTCTACGAAATGTGTAAATGTTTTTCCAACATATAGGGGTTTAAAACTTCTGCATCGACAATCTAACTTGGTCCTTTACAGTGCCTCGGCCTGCAGGGTTGCCATCAAGATATTAAACCCAAAACTGGACAAACTTAGCTTTCGTTACAGCAAAGCATTTCTCTTAGATGCTTATGAAGGTAAGAGGGTTATGTTAAACCTCCAGTGGTGTTCCAGGAGATTGTTTCTTCTGAAAACTTACATATCAGTTTTACTATTTACGTAGTTCTGCTTATGGTTGGAGCTGCTGGCAGTGCCTTCATCATGAATGATGCTGCCACCATCCTGCCCAGAGCTGTTGTAGCTAAAGCACGTACTTACTTGGCTGGAGCTGCTGCTGATGTTCTTGAGGTGAGTAAATAATATACAGTGCCCTCCACTAATATTGGCACCCTTGGTAAATCTGAGCAAAGGTGGCTGTAAAAATAAATCTGCATTGTTTATCGTTTTGATCTTTCATTCAAAACATGCACAAAATTCTAACCTATCATTGAAGTTAAACAATTGAAAATAAGAAGATAATAATAAATAAATGTTTTTCTCCAATACATGTTGGCCACAATTATTGGCACCCCTAGATTTTTTTATGAGTAAAATATATTTTCCCAGTATATTCCCATTCATATTCACAATTTTGAGCACTCCAGGGTGATTATGAACATGAAAATATCCAGCCCTGGCTTCCTGTTTCACTGAAATATATATGGGAGGGAAAACAAAGTCCAAATTCCCTGAATCATCAATACAATGAGAAAAAACAAAGAATATATTTATGATGTGCAGCAAAAGATAATTGAGCTTCACAAATTAGTGAAGTGGCTTTAAGAAAAGAGCTAGAGCAGTGAAAATTTCCATTTCCACCATCAGGGAAATAATTAAGAATTTCCAATCAACATGCAATGTTAGGAAACTGCCTGGAAGAGGATGTGTGTCTATATCATCCTAATACACTGAGAGGAGTAGAGTTTGACTGGCTAAAGGCTCTTCAAGGATCACAGCTGGAGAATTGCAGAAAATAGTTGAGTCTCAGGGTCAGAAAACCTTTAAAAACAATTGTCAAACATCCCCTACATCAGCACATGCTGTTCAGGAGGCTTTAAGAAAAATTCTCCTCGCTCATCCAAAAACAATCTCCAGCATGTTAAGTTGTCAGACAGGACTGGGATGGGACTGGCTTCTATGATCAGATAAAACAAAAAAATTAGCTTTATAGCAGCAATCACTCAAGATGGGTTTGGTGAACACAGGGATAAAAAGTACCCCATATGTACAATGAAGAATACTGCTGTGTTTTTGATGTTGTGGATCTATATTTCGGCTGGAGGTCCTGGACATCTTGTTTAGACACATGGCACCATGGATTCCATCAAATCTCTACAGATAAAAATCTATAATTCACTGATTCGGTTAGAAATCTTATAATGGGCCATGGTTGGGTCTTCCATTGGGCAATAATCCAAACACAAACATCAAAATAAACACAATGATTAGTCACTGAGCACAAAATGAAGCTTTTGCCATGGCTGTCCCAGTCCTCTGACCTGAACACTGAGTGAGGTGAGGAGTGAGGAGATAATTGGGTGCCAATAATTGTGGCCACCATTGTGGCAACATTTATTTCATCATGAGTTTTTCTCCCCATTTTCAATTGTTTTACTTCAATGATAGGCCACCTTTGCTCAGATTTACCAAGGTTGCCAATATTAGTGGAGAGCACTGTACAGAAGTACATAAAAATCTAATTCATTTCTTAAATTCCTTTCTGGCCTCACTCAAGTACTTTCTTTCAGGTTGGCATAACATTTGATGGAACTCAGGAGGCTCTTCTGAAATCTCAATTTCTGAATAAGGACAGGCTACCCAGGATGAAACAAATTCTAAAAGCTGTATGTGTCATATAAATATAATTTATGGAATGTTTCTTAACAGTTATGTATTTTTGAGGTTTATTTGCCATATTGCAGCTTAAAACATTCAAAGCCCTGCCAAAGAAGCAGCCCCTGGGCTCGATCTATTTGAAAATTCTTGGACAAGAAATTGCTTTCGCAGTTGTGGACAATACAGTTATTGAACAGGTAACACATGTATATTGTGGTAATATCACTTCTTATGAACCCAAAAAACAAACTAATTTGAATGCACCCCAAAACTTCCAAGAAGAAAATTCTAAAATAATCTAACCATCCAATCTATAGCTTACTAGTGGAAGCTATATACCTGAGCTGACAGGGGAAGCTCTTAAAGCTATGCAGAATGGCATTGCTTTCCAGTATGTCAAACCCCTGCTGGTGACAGAAGTGCGTCATATTTTTCCGTCAGTTGCTGGTGTACCCATGGAATTAAGTTTGTACACTGCTGCAGTGGCTGCTGTTAATTTGAAGGGTAAGAGTCTCAAAACTACAAAAGTGTCAACTGGCAACAGGGAATGGAATTGATACAAATGCACAATATTTAATAGAGAATGCACTTGAATATTGAAACATTTTTTTATTGAAACATGTCCAGTCCAGGCTCTTATTACTCCACCTCTAACTGAAACCATCAGTGTTGCTCATCTGATGAAGACAGAAATAAAGTTAACCGCTGAAGTTTTACCAAGCGTTGCCTTACAGACTTTTGCTGTTATGGGGCTGAATACTGGTTTTGTTCAAGCTGCATCTATGGCCAAAGGAAAGATCCATTCATTTTTGCCTCTAAAAGTGGAGGCAAAGTTGGACATCAGTAATACTTATTTCAAGATAAAGGCTTTTCCTGTTGTACTTCCAGTGCATGCTTTGACAGCACGGTATAGAAAATTTACCGTATCTAATATATACAGAATATAATCTATTCACCAAGGTCTGTCGCATTACTAATGATCCATTTTGTGATTCTTGTCTCACACTAGTTTTGAAACTTTGGCAGTAGCTGCAAATATTAAAGAGGCCAATGTGGAGAGAGTTACACCAATGGTACCAGAAACGGCAGTTGTGAAACATCCCCAAAAAACACTTACTTCAGTGATTTCACCTGGAGATTTGGTAAGATAAGAATAAAATGCCTTGCCTATTACTGTAAACAATATATATTTCTAAATCTAAATTGCTTTATTCATCACCACACAGTCATCTGAAACTACTGAAACTGCTATGGCACCTGCTGAGGAACCTGAACTAAAGAAAAGCCTTCCAGTTCACAGAACTCTTTGTTCTGTTTTACCTCACATTGGAGTTAACATATGCATGGAGGTTATGTCCTGTGATGCCACCTTCATTAAAAACACCACCCTTTATAACATGATTGGACAGAATGGAGTAAATATTAACATAGTTCGAGGCAAGTGTCTAAAATCAAATCTACACATCATGATAAATTCACTATTCGTTTGTTATTAAAAAATGTGTTATTTTATAATTAATTTACTCACAGCTGATGGTCCTGCTGTTGAGGAACTGGAGCTAGAGGTCCAAATAGGCCCAAGAGCTGCTAAAAAGCTCCTTAAAGAAATCAGCTTTCCCGACTTGAATCCTCTAAAGGAGAAAGCTGTCGTTCAGAAACTGAGGAAGATCCTAGAGGGTGAAAAGAGGAACAGCAACTCTAGTTTTTTCAGTCATAAAAAATCTCCTAAAAAAAGGCACAGCTTTAGTTCCAGCAGCTCTGTTTACTTCTCCAACTCAAATCTGTCGAAAGTGAGTTGAAAATTTGATCTGTCGAAAATTGACATCGATAAAAGAAAAATAAATAACACTGGGAATGTTTCTAGACATTTAACTTTATAAATCCCTTTGGGGCATTGATGATGGATCTGTGCTTCTCTCTTTGTCAATTCAAACATGGAAATATTCACTTATGTGCACAACTTTCATTTTTGAAACTTTAGGAATCCCAAGAAGGTGAACAAAGCAAGCGCGTTCAGGTATAATGTAGTTTCAATCAGCTGATTTTTGACAAACCCCTTTATGCAGTTTTTAAATTTAATTTTTAATAGATAAATTGGTAAATCTGTTTACGTGACTGCAGTCTAGGTTCCTTGGGGACTCAGTTCCTCCAGTGGTTTCTATCATTGCACGTGTTGTGAGAGTTGATCGTAAGTTGTTGGGGTACCAGCTCACTGCTTACTTGGAAAGGCCCACCTCAAGGGTGCAGTTCATTGTGGTCTCTATTGCTATGAAGGACAACTGGAAAATGTGCGCTGATGGTGTCTTGTTGAGCAAGCAAAATGTTGGGGTAAAAGTTTTGATTGAAATTAATTTCAGTTTTCTTTTTCTGTTATGTCAGAGGTATCCAATACTGTTTCTGGAAGGCCAATAACCTGCAGAGTTTAGCTCTTACCTGCCCCACCTAAACATTTCTAGACCTTGACTAGCTGGTTTAAAAGTGTTCATTCTCTGCAGGATGATACTACAGGAGCAGCATTGGACACCCCTGTGTTAAGATAAAGCATTCAAAATTTCTTCTATCTAGGCAAAGATCGCTTGGGGTGCAGATTGCCAACAATATGCAATTACTCTAAGTGCAGAGACTGGATACCAAGGTTCAAGTCCAATGGCCTATCTTAAAGTCAAATGTGAGAAGTTGCCCCCAATTTTCACCACCTATGCCAAGAGGTTTGGTTACTCTTCATTTTGTGAATGTCCCACTTCATAAATGTCAACATTTTAACAACTTTGTATTTTCTTTACAATTCAAGGGTGGCTGAATATATTCCTGGTGCCGCTGAAATCACTGGATTGGCTATAAGCAATAAAAAAAATATTGAGAGGCAGATTGAGCTGATCATTCTTGTTCCAACAAAAAGGACCCTGGACATCATTATTAAGACCCCAAAAGTGAGCAACAATGTAATAATTGGTTTACTATGCTACTCTATTTTGTAAGTACTTTCTAAGATTTGTACATTTGCAGATGACCTTGAGAAGGTCGAACGTGATTCTTCCCATTGCTTTGCCAATTGAGGCTATCCAGGCCTATCCAGAAAATGATGTCACAAATATAATTCGAAACCTGTATATAGAGGCAAGTTCAGGTTAGTAAAATGTGATAAGATGATCTTTTGTTTTTCACAAATACATTTTCATTCCTTAAATGTTTTGTTTGCCTAAACTGCAGCTAAATGCAGTAAGGTCAAAAACACTGTGACTACATTCAACCGTAAGAAGTACAACTATGAAATTCCTCTTTCCTGCTACCAAGTCGTAGCTCAAGACTGCACTTCAGATCATAAATTCATAGTATTGATGAAAAAGGATGATGTCTTCAAGTATGAAGACCTAACCATTAAGGTGGCAGACATGTAAGTCCAGCTTACTGATATTACTAGTTCCATTATACAAAAGTAGCCTCAATATTCAGTTTTCTTCCACAACAGCGATGTTAACATGTCCCACCAGAAGAGTGCAGTGAAAGTTAAAATGAATGGAACTGAAATACCAGCCAGCAACACTTCGTACCAACACCCAACAGGTTGAAGTTCTCTTCACTTTATTTTGGTATAAAAGTGTGTTGCTGGCATGAGCAACTACCCTTTTTGACATACTTCATTGCAATTACATGTTTTTGAAATACACTGCTCAAAAGAAATAAAGGGAAAACTAAAATAACACATCCTTTATCTGAATGAGTGAAATGTTCTTTACATAGTTGAATGACAACAAAATCACACAAAAATGTAACTTTATTAACCCATGGAGGTCTAGATTTGGAGTCACACTCAAAATTGAAGTGGAAAAACACACTACAGGCTGTACCTAAGACGGTTAATGTAATTTCCTTAAAACAAGTCAAAATGAGACACAGTAGTGTGTGTGGCCTCCCTACCTGGGTATGCTCCTGATGAGGTGGCAGATGGTCTCCTGAGGGATATCCTCCAAGACTTGGACTAGAGCAAGGTGGACAGGCGCGCCAGTCCATAGCATTAATGCCTTCATCTTGCAGGAACTGCAAACACATGAGGACTAGCGCCGTCTTGTTTTAGGAGGAACCCAAGGCCATGGTCTCACAACGGGTCTGAGGATCTTATCTCGTTAACTAATTGCAGTTATCTCTAGCAAGCCCGTTGAGTGCTGTGTGGCCCTCTAAAGAAATGCCACCCCATACCATTACTGACCCACTGCCAAACCGGTCTGTCTGGTGTGAAATTGATTGTCAATCAGTGTTGTTTCCTAAGTGGGCAGTTTGATTTCACAGAAGTGTGATTGACTTGAAGTTACATTGTGTTGTTTAAGTGTCCCCTTTATTTTTTGAGCAAATAATTTCAATAAAATTGCATTATTACTGGGATCCTGGTGCCTCATTTATAAAGTGTGTGTATGCTCAGATTTGATCATAAAGTCTACATATGAGCCAGAGAGCTGAAACCATTTATTTGCGTGCAAGTTCAAGATAATTTGCGATTCATAAATTCACGTGTTTTCCATTCTTACGTTCATTCTATGAATCACACATATGCGTATCTGAGAAATAATCGTAAGATTAAATTTAGCATGGTTTCTGAGCAACATTTTTAAACATGCATACATTTTATGTACATTTTTATTTTAAGTCTTTGCCTTGTGAAGAGTCTTGGAGTGTTTTCGTATACATTTACTAGGCTTTTTCCTATAGGTACCATACGAATTGAACAGAAAGGTCAAGGTGTTGCTCTCTATGCCCCAAGCCATGGTCTTCAAGAGGTTTATTATGCCAGTGACCAGTGGATGGTAAGCCATGCAATGAAAAATAATGACAAATAAGCAGTAGTTGTACAGTTTCATTTAATGTGTGTAACTCTGTGCTAAAGATGTTAAAACTACAATGTGCTTCTTTAAGATTTTAATGTTGATAGTTCTGAAAATATCTATTTTTTCCTGTTTTTTCAGGTTTACGTTGTGGACTGGATGAAGGGGCAGATGTGTGGACTCTGTGGGAAAGCTGATGGAGAAGTCAGAGAGGAGTTTCGCACACCTAGTGGATACCTGACCAAAAATTCAATCAGCTTTGCTCACTCATGGGTGCTTCCTGCTGAGAGTTGCCATGATGCCAGTCGTAAGTGTTTTACTGCTCATATTATTACAATAAGCCACTGCAGTAAAACACTTTTATTATATACCATCTTCCCCAGAGTGTCAAATGAGGCTTGAAACTGTAATACTAGAGAAGCAACGACCAGATAGGAAAGCTTCCAAATGCTACTCTGTTGAGCCTGTGTTGCGCTGTCTTCCTGGCTGTCTGCCAAACAGGACTAGTTATCTCACTGTTGGATACTACTGCCTGCCTTCTGGTAAGACTTCCATCCACCAAATTTTCAGATATTTCAGAGATTTGTTTCAGCTGATATAATATAATTTGATGCTTTTGTTTCAGACTTCAAACAGAACCTTTCTGCAAATCTGAGCAGCAGCTATGACAAGACTGAAGATCTGATAGAAGCTGCAGAAGCTCACATTGCCTGTCACTGTACAGAGGCGTGCGTTTAACTGCTGTTGTAAAAACTGCAACATTACTACATTTAACGGCAACTAAAGCTCTGAAATATTAGCAATTTGTAAAATATATAATTGTCTCTCATTTTAATGAGCTTTTTCTTTAGTATCAAATTTATTTCTTTGGATACAACAAATTCAAACATAAGTTTATGCATCATCAAACACAACTGCATATGTAAACATCACAAATAAATCGTAATATAGAAATTGCCCTTTAACCAAGATTGAAAAGTGCTGTGAAAAATATTGTTAGCTGTCGTTATTCCTATACTTAATAAAGTAAGATTTAGAGCTCAGTTTTTAAGGGGTCCCTTTTTAACTAAATGTTGCTTATAAATTATACAATATCAAAACACCACAAATTTTGTGCTATTTTGGATCTACATTCCAATCATCCAATCAAATTTGAGGGAATTTTTTTCAGGAAATATCTGTTTTAGGCTCATGATCAGGGTTAGGTGCTTCAACACCCTTGTTAAACATCTATCATTTCCCACTAATTTCAATAATACATCTTTGGTAGGGTTAGGTTTAGGGGCAGGGATTGGGATCCTATATATCTCTTTGGGTGCTTATCAATATTGAAAGCAAAGACCATGATGACTTGAATTATTTGCTTTGTTTCAAGTCAAAATTGCACGATGAACAACATGACATTGCTCTTTTTACTGCTACAGTAAATTAAATTGTACATTTATAGAACAGTGTTGAAAATGTTTCTGGCTTAATAAATGTGACAAATGATAAATTATCATATAAAGTGGCGTTGGCTATATTTGGCTGTGTTGTATTTTTCTTCACTATAAGTAATATCCAGTTATTTAATCTACATTTGATAAAAACAAAATATTTGTATTGGGCATATTTATAAAAATTCACAGAAAAAGTTTTCTAAATTATCTTTAATGAACTAAAATAATGAAATATTTTATTTGGGGGGAAAAAATCCACATTTCACTGTGGACTTTGGCTGAAGGATGACACAAGGATAGGCCAGGGTAACCTAACCTCTAATTGATATCTGTTTGTCAATCGTCTAACTAACCAAATCATGTTCTCAGTGCAGGGTGCAATCGCAGAAACATTTGTTAATCATTATTTTAGAATTAATATTTCGTCAGCAAAAACAAAAAACTATAAAGGTCTGTTCTTTTTCTTAACTTCTTCACAAACCACCAGCCATGAGAGCTGTTGTGCTTGCCTTGACTCTAGCCTTTGTGGGTAAGTCAGATTTTTGAACTCACAGTTAGAAAATGTTTTTAGATACAAAAACTTTATTTTCAGGGTTTTATCTAAATGGCTTTCTTTGTTTTATTTAGCGAGTCAACAGATTAACCATGGTAAGTGTTATGATTTTGTTTTGTTTTAAGTGACAAATTACTTTGTAATTCTACAACATGGGAAATGTCTTAAAAAGAGACTAAAATATATGTATGTTTCAGTTCCTGAATTTGCCCCCGACAAGACCTATGTATACAAGTACGAGGCTCAGCTCTTGGGTGGTCTTCCTCAAGAAGGTCTGGCCAGAGCAGGTATAAAAGTCAACAGCAAGGTTCATCTCAGTGCTGTGACAGATAACACCTTCCTCATGAAGGTAATGACTATTACAATATATAGAAATTCTAAGTAAAACACAACTAAAAATGTCAATTCTAGCCAATACTGTTGGTTACAATACTATACAAACAATCATACAATTATCCTTACAGCTCACAGAGCCTCTACTCCACGAGTATGCTGGCATTTGGCCCAAGGATCCATTTGCTCCTGCCACTAAGCTCACTGCAGCACTGGCTGCTCAGCTTCAGATTCCCATCAAGTTTGAGTATGCTAATGGTGTGGTTGGAAAGGTTTTTGCCCCAGAAGCAGTCTCCCCTACTGTATTGAACTTGCACAGAGGTATCCTTAACATTCTTCAGCTCAACCTCAAGAAGACCCAGAACATCTATGAGCTGCAAGAGGTTAGAAAGTGATCCTAGTCATTTTTGTTTCAATTTTAAGTTCTGTAATCTTATGTTTCCTGACTTTTCCACCAAGGCTGGATCTCAGGGTGTGTGCAGGACTAACTATGTCATCAGTGAAGATCCAAAAACCAAACACATTTCTGTCACCAAGTCTAAGGATCTTAAGCACTGCCAGGAGAGAATCATAAAGGACACTGGCTTGACACTGGCTGAAAAATGTGCAGAATGCACAAAGGTAATAAAAAAGATGACCATGTGCTTAAATATGTTGATGACACTGTGTATTTAAGAGTATAAAAAATAAAATGGACACATGCATCTCAACAGAGGATCAAGAGCCTGATTGAAACGGCAACTTACAACTACATCATAAAACCAGATGCCACTGGTGCACTGCTCGCTGAGGCAACAGTTCATGAAGTGCATCAGTTCTCACCCTTCAATGAGATTCATGGTGCTGCCCAAATGGAAGCAAAGTATTATTGACCTCTGTGACACTTAAAAATATTAAGTTGCAATATTTCCAACACGTTTTACTGTTTCTAAAAAAAATGTGAAGGTACAAAAAATTGTATGTTGTGTGTATTATAGACAATCCTTGGAATTTATTGAAAATGAAAAGACCCCTGTTGTTCCAATCAAAGCTGATTACTTGCCCCGTGGATCCCTGCAGTATGAGTTTGCAACTGAGATTCATCAGATTCCCATTCAACTCATGAAGATCAGTAATCCGCAAGCGCAGGTGAGAGGTGTAAATTAATTAACCCATAATGCATCAGAGATTTTGATTATAGGAAAACGTGTCCACTTTACTTGATGCCTGACCATTGCCTTCTTCTAGATTGTGGAGGTTTTGAAGCACTTGGTTGTAAACAATGTGGCCATGGTCCATGATGATGCACCACTTAAGTTTGTTCAGCTCGTCCAGCTCCTGCGTGCTGCCACCTTAGAAAACATTGAGGCTATTTGGGCTCAGTTCAAGAATCAACCAGTTTACAGGTAGAATAAAACAGTAGTAAATCAGTTAATATTTCTTAAAATGTTTTACATGAAACAATACATTTGTTAGGCGCTGGCTTCTGGATGCTCTTCCTGCTGTTGGCACACCAGTCGTTATAAAACTGGCCAAGGAGAAGTTCCTGGCTGGTGAACTTACCCTTCCCGAGTTCATTGAGGCTCTTGTGATGGGGCTGCAAATGGTCACTGCTGATCTGGAAACCATCCAGCTGACTTCTGTGAGTATATTATAATAGTACTTAAAGGTCCATTTTTTTTTTTTTTTTTAAGTGTTGCTAAATCAAACTAATCATTCCCATGTTTCATTGAACAGAGTTTGGCTTTGCACGAGAAAATTGCCACAATTCCAGCACTGCGTGAAGTTGTCATGCTTGGATATGGTTCCATGATTGCCAAGCACTGTGCTGCAGTTCCCACTTGCTCTGCCGAGCTCCTCAGGGTAAACAACTCAAGCCCTAAATATCTGATAGAGATTTGCCATTCACTGTTTTCTTATTGTATGTGCCTAAAACTCCTCAGCCCATCCATGATATTGCTGCAGAGTACATTGCAAAAAATGACATTCATGAAATGACTTTGGCTCTGAAAGTTCTGGGAAATGCTGGTCACCCTGCTAGTCTTAAACCTATAATGAGACTCCTTCCTGTACTAAAAACTACAGCTGCTAGTTTGCCCATTAGTGTCCAAGTCGATGCCATCTTGGCCATGAGGAACATTGCCAAGAAAGAACCCAAACTAGTAAGTGTAAGATGTTAACAGTAAAATATGTAGAACTTACTTTAAAATATGATTATGCTCATATTCTTTAAATTATAAACTTTGTTTCCTGCCTCAGGTTCAGCCAGTAGCTCTTCAGCTTGTCTTGGACAGGGCTCTCCACCCTGAAGTGCGCATGGTTGCTTGTATTGTGTTGTTTGAGACCAAGCCATCAGTGGCCCTCATGTCAAGTCTTGCTGGTGCTTTGAAGACTGAAACTAACATGCAGGTTGCAAGCTTTGCCTATTCCCACATCAAGTCCTTGACCAGAATCACTGCTCCTGATATGGCAGCTGTGTAAGTAAAATGTATGTGTGTTTTATGTGTTCACATGATCATAAGCTGACGTTAAGCTGTTTTTGATTTCAGTGCTGGTGCAGCTCATGTTGCTATCAAGCTTTTGAGTCCCAAGCTGGACAGGCTTAGTTTCCATTTCAGCAGAGCCCTCAAGATTGACATCTATCATAGTAAGCCTTGTAAACCAAGACTTTTGAAGTATATATCTTTACAAGCGAGTATTCTTTGGGATATCTACCCATTAATGGTATTCTTACTTCGGTTTCTGTGCAGGTCCTCTTATGGCTGGAGCTGCTGGTAGTGCCTATGTGATCAATGATGCTGCCACCATCCTGCCCAGAGCTGTTGTGGCTAAAACACGTGCTTATCTGGCTGGAGCTGCTGCTGATGTTCTTGAGGTGGACTGCCCAAAAAACTTTATTTTCACCAATTATATCATTTAAATCTATTAATTAATTGTTTTACAATCATGTGAAGTCTTTACTTCATTCTTTCAAAGATTGGTGTGAGAACTGAAGGAATCCAGGAGGCTCTTCTGAAATCTCCTGCGGCAGATCAAAGTGTCGACCGTATCACAAAGATTAAGCGAACCCTAAGAGCAGTAAGTTATTTGCGCTTAATAAATTTAAGACATGACATCAAAAATAAACCCATTATTTCTGTTTAATCCTTCAGCTCATAAATTGGAAGGCTCTGCCAACCAGTCAGCCACTGGCTTCAGCCTACATCAAACTGTTTGGACAGGAGGTGGCTTTTGCCAGAATTGACAGGACCGTCATTGAACACGCTATATCGGTACTGTTCGTGTACTCTTATATTATCATTACTCTAAGGTCAATCTCATCCTGACTTATTACTTCAGATATTAGATTCTTGAATTGTTTTTTTTTTTTTGCTTGATTTATTCTGTCTTTTCATTAACACTGTCCCCAGCTTGCCAATGGACCCAAACCACTTGAGCAGTTGAAAGTGGCTATTAAAGCTTTACAGGAAGGAATTGCCTTGCAGCGTGCCAAACCCCTGCTTATAGCTGAAGTGCGTAGAATCTGGCCAACAGCAGTTGGTTTGCCCATGGAACTCAGTATGTACTCTGCTGCTGTTGGTACTGCATCCATCAATGGTAAGATTATTTTCTTTCTTTCTTTTTTCCTTGGAAATTAGGAGGTGACTCCTAGTTTATATATTTTTATGTTCATCCTTCTAGTTCAGGCCACCATTACACCTCCTCTCCCTGAGCAGATTGAGACCATGACTCTTGAGCAGCTGAAAAAGACTGATGTTCAATTCCAAGCTGAAGCCAGACCAAGGTACAATTGATTACAAATGCATTAAATTCAGAATGCAACAATGATTTTAAAAAACATAACCTTTTAAATTCTTGTTTCAGTGTTGCTATGCATAATTTTGCTGTGATGGGAGTGAACACTGCTTTGATCCAAGCTGCTGTTATGGCCAAAGGAGAAATCCGTATAATTGCTCCTGGAAAAGTGGCTGCAAGAGCAGACATTCTCAAGGGCAACTACAAGGTGCAGGCTTTGCCTGTTGAAGTTCCTGAACATGTTGCTACTGTAAGGTAACGAAATACCCGCGTAGCAACAATAAATGTTGAATGAAAATCTTGAAAACATGAACAAAAGCTGCCTCCAAAATGTTCTTATTTCGACAGCTTTGAGACTCTAGCTATGGCCAGAAACATTGAAAATCCCACTGCTGAGAGAATTGTTCCATTGGTACCTGAGATGTCCCTGCAAAGCCATGTAAGCCACACATGCACAGTTTACTGCATATGGAAATATGCTAAGCAATAAAGTCAAAGCGGTAAGACTTCTTTTAATGTTAATTAATTTTCTGTTTCAGTCCTCTGAGATCCTTGATACTGACATGTCAGCTGAGACTGCTGTGAGAGCTCCGACTCCATTCCACAAGACTCTTTGTGCTGCTGTCCCATACATTGAAATAAAGGGATGTGTTGAGGTGCACTCTCACAATGCTGCTTTTATCAGAAATGCTCCTCTGTACTACATCATTGG
>JAUMHQ010000038.1:1668329-1685846 GCA_032361165.1 Enteromius paludinosus | reverse complement strand
CTAATGTTTATCAGTACATTACAGAAAATAATGAACTTTATCACAATATGCTAATTTTTTGAGAAGGACCTGTATATGTATGTGATTATATATTTAAACAAACATAAAGTGAATATTACAAACACCAGGAGTGTCACCTTAAATTCTCCACACAATCCCTTTTGGCTACACACTTGTCACAACCCCACTGTATACAAGGTCTCTCGGCTTCTTCTGCCTCCTCTTGATAACCCTGTTCTGGCTGTCCCAGACATGGTCTTTTGAGCTAGTCTTCTTTTAAGAGCACACTCAATAGAAATTCTTATCTCCAAGGCAGAATCTGGCACCCTTGGCCCGATTTGACTGATCAAGGTCGATCGACCGTGAACCGTGATCTTCCTGTGGACATTCAGGGCTCCTACTAGGAGACTTTATTGTACTAAATGGATGTTCTTTGTGTCGTGGTGTTTGGTTCATGCAGTGGACCCATGCAGTCAGCTGCCTTATTGGCTCAGTGCTGGAGTTTCTGCTGGAGCAGCTGCTTCCACCTTCAGACTTTATGTTGCAGATATTGCTTCTCACAGGGATGTGGACAAACCTCCTCCTTGGTATGAATTTTTTGGTCTCTTCATTCAGCTGTGGAGATAGGCGTCTGAGGATGGTGAGCCCTGTCAGCATTCCTTCCTACAGCCCAAACTTTGTTATATCCCCAAGGTTTTTTTGCTCCATGTGGTTTCACTCATAGGTTGTCATGCTTCATTCCATTTGTCCTTCCACATTTGCTTCTGTTGAAGACAAATTTCGAAAAAGTCATGTCATACACCATTAGTTTTTTAAGCTCATTCTAAGCTCTTTTTAAAGCAGCAGGAAGGTCCTCTCCTCAGCCTTTTATAGTTTGGATTTAGATGCAGCTTCTGTTTTTTTCTGCTTAAACCAGCCATTCGATGTTAACCTGGTGTTTTTTGCATCAGGCCTGATATGGCAGAGCATGGTATATCATTCACATGGACTCAGAGCGATGCAGCGTTGAGTAAATCTATGAAAAAAAAGTTTCGAGTTACTCACATAATTCATGTTCTTTGAAGATGCCGCATTTACTGTTATGCTTCTTTCACTGCCGACAAAACATTTTTGGCAAGACATCTGAGAAGCACATGGCGCAAATGCACTGTAAGAAGTAGAATAAAAAACAAGTATTTTAGCACACACACAAGGAATTTGATTGACGATGGGATCTTCCAGGGTGGAAGAAAGTCAAGGATACACTAAAAAACACTGATGTGAACCACGTTTCAATTAAATTGACAAAGATGGAGAAAAAAAAAATCTACAGATCAACGTGGACCCGATCAACACTGTAGAAGTTAAGCAATCTATTCAGAAGCTGAAAAACAATTAAATACCTGTTGAAGATAATATGTGCTCTTAGATGTTAAGGGCTCAGGATCAAGGCGGTCATCTCAGAGCTCCTAGCCTGTTCTGCCATGATCAATGAGGACGTTCGTGAACTTTCTGTCATGTCATGGAGTGGTGTCTGTAAACGTTCAGCATGTCCTGTCTTGGCCGTTGTTAACCTCTTTGTGCTCTTGGTTCCAGATCTACCTGATCCCGATAATGTCCCAATTATCTTGGTGGCTCTAAAGATTATCTTATCAGATTTTCTTATGGTGTGATGTTTGTTAAGAGTGACTGAATCTGCTCGGAAGATCATCAGAAGTGGCCCGATCACGAATCATTAATATTTAACATGTTGAACAAAAGAAAAACAGCCGATAGGAAGTATTACATAATTATGAATTTCCAATGCACCTGTGTGAAACTCTTGCGCAAGTCTCAGCAATTAGTCCTCATCCCTCTATAAAAGATTCCACCTCTGTCCTGCTGTTTGCAGGTATGAATCAAAGAGACCATAATGATGGACTTGCAATGCAATGAGGTGTTTCCATTAGTGCGTTGCAACACTGCAAGTCAAAACATCTAAAGTCAAAAGTCTTCAGAGACCGTCAGCATCATCAGCCTCATAGTCAACAGCAAAAAGACACTAAGGAAAATAATTGTCTTATTTGGCAGCAAAATTACAGTTGGTGACTACAAGAAATAAACCGTATCATCAAAGCAAACCAAGCATATTCTATGCTCAAACCCAAAGGAGGTCCACCATACGAAATACCAAGATCATACTTGTATGACTCAAATTTTGGAAGACAACTACTGTCACTGATAGTAGGCTTGATGTCTTCTAAACCCAATTCTCCCATTGCTTATTGAAGATCTTATAGCTGCATGCCATCACCAACGGTCATCTCCTGAGCACATACAAAACATCTCAGATGCAGCTGCACTGCTAGAGATGCTCAGTCATGTCTGCAGAAAGACACCCAACTCTATGCCCAGGACTGCACAAGGAAATTGATACCTGACGCAAAATAGCTGAAAGCCAGAAAGCTTGTATTTCACCAGTGACTGGTTCTGTGCAACTTTTGATATCCTGTTATCCAATACATAATGCCAAAAGCATTCCTTGATCACAAAATTACTTGATAACCTCACCTTTGACATCTCGCATGTCATTCATTCAACAGCGCTCACGGACCAATCAGGATGAATTCCCGATGGATGGCTTTTTAATGAGTTAAGTAGACCGGGTAGGTTAAAAATTTCCTTTTTTAGCAAGCTTCCAAGATGGAGTATTACTTTTGATGTCACGTTAAAGGCGCAAAAGGTTTACACAAAAAAATGAACAGCACTTTTGAGAAATATCACACTCACTTTCAAAGAAGACTCCAGAATTTTATTCTACGTAAAGCGGGTCGCCCTCTTACGGGTTGCCACCATTTTGAGATCACATGATCTCCAGCTGTGAAGCTCAAGCAAACTGACAGTGTCAATAATAACAATAATATTAATTACATTTCATTTATACAGTGCTTTCAGCAAACCATAAACACAAAAACACATATAAACAAAACAAGTAAATCAAAAAATATATCAACAAAACATTACTGACACAATGTAGCCTGAATCTACATTTTTCAACTGGTCCTAAATGTGTGAGTATAGTTAGAAATCTGTTTTCTGTTGGGGGATGATGAAACAAGCTCAACAAAAAGTCGTAACATCTCAAACACCCTAAAACATGCACAAAAAAGAGACGTAATCCAATTATGAATGTGTGTGATGGAAAAGATGGAAAACAAAATTTTTGTGTGAAGCAGCAATAGCTGGTGAGCAAACTTCATACATCCAGGCCAGTAGGTGTCAGTATAATGTCCAAAACAAGGATTCAATTAACAGAGACAGTAAATGTAAGCAAGAACCTGCACCTTTCATTGGCTCTTTGTAACACCCGAATGAGACTTCAGGAGATTTACTTAAAAATTTGACTAAATGAAAAAAAAAAAAAAAAGAAGAGAAAGAACCAGTTTTCTCAACATTTAATTAAAAGTCATTGACACAGAACCAACTGTGTTGATACAAAAAGTTCAGTGAAGATTTTCTAGCGTTTCTTGAACCGAAGTTCTGACTGAACAACCCTCTTCTTCCTCTGCAAGATCTGCTGATACTCCCTGCAGAAACAGAACACAGATTTCTAGTCAAAATGATGCAGGAGAAACGATATGTTATTGTTTGTGATATACCGGTAAAAATTCTCCCCGCAATAAGAATTAGTCTTCTTGTGATAATAACAATAAAGACGAGATGTTGACATATTTCTGTGTGCAAGAGCATAGAACAACATTGTTGAAGGCATGCATTCGCATGCTTTAACGTATTTGACTTAATCAGGTTTGATTATATCCGGGTGAAAGAACACGCATGAATGTAATCTGCGCTTGTTTACGTCAAGATGAAAGCATACACTTATGTTGTGATGCTCCCTAAAATGTCCGAAGATGTAAGTCAGGGGAGAAGAATGGATAAATAAAATTATGTTATTTTTGTTTTCATTGGGACTAGTCTCTGTCTCAGACGTCAAACCGACAGAATGCTAGCTAAAAGTCTGATGCATATGGCACACAAAAGTGAAGGAGTTTCAATGTCGTTGGATTAGTTGAATTAAGGTTCTGCCTGGAAACAATGACACTATGACGCCAAACCCCTCACAAAAGAAAAAAAGCTGTCATGTTTACAACTGTAACGACGAGCGTGTATCAAGATCAACAAACGCTGGATTTTCAAAAGTATTTGAAATATTTTAGGTTTGCAGCAAATAATCTTTAAAATACGAGTCTTAAACGACAGTCTGTTATTGTGACGACATTTCCATGCACTGAAATGTGACACTGAACGAAACAAACTGTTATCAGTTGTTTAACATGTCGATCAAACGGCCTCGTACAGTAGGTGGGCCAATGAAAGCTACCATTGCTTCCAGACTCAGCTGTCAGTCTAAAGGTCGGGCTACATGAGAGTGAGACTACGTGTGTACTCACCTACTTCTGGGTAAAAATAGGAAACATAGGCCTAATTCTTCTCTCTAAAGAAACTGAATTTCCCTGAATCATCATCGCTGACACCCTTATCCCAATAAATACCAAAAATATTGTGATATATTTATTTTTAAGCCCATATCGCCCATCCCTAATTCACATTACATACACAAAATTAGAGGGTATGAGCAAAATTTTTAGTAGTTAGAGTTGTTATGGCATGTTATGGATTTGATATTCAATATTCTATGAGACTGCTTCAGGTTTGATGGGATATACAGTACAAGCATAATGAATACTACAAATGTACATGCACTATTGACAACATACAGTACACAAATACTGTAGAAACAACTTAACACAGATGCAACAGAACCACAGACTTTTATAATATAACATCAACTATCATAATTGCAGCTGTAATTAGAGACATACAATGTTGAGCTTGCAAAATGTAACCTTCAGCTTCATGGCATTTTGAGCAGCCGATCTCCTTTTAGTGCACACAAAGTGCTGCAATGTTTCAATTAAAGGAACAAAAAAGGTCAGTTATTTTATCTTTTTTTTTCAGTAATTTTAAGCAAATAAATGCAGCCTTAATTAGCTTAATGTATAAATGCATCTAAATGAGGGATTGAAAAACATATACATTTACCTCACTTCCTTGATTAGCTCCAAGTGTTTTCACATCTGATTGAGATGAGGGCACACTAGTGACAGGCTCACTTCTGTCTGGACTCTTTGTGTCTTTCTGTTCTTTTTTGTCCTTAGTAGATGCATTTTCCTCCTTTTCTTCAGCTTTCACTTCAGGCTCTGCGTTGTCCTTTGTATCAGGAGCCACCTCCACTGTGCGCTGCTGAAAATCAGTCTCATCATCACTGAACATGTTACCTGTAGCACGCACAGTCTCTACTCTCTGGGTCCGTCTGGGAGTACTGGAAAAGTCCGGGTGTGGTTCAATGCTTCTGTCCGCCTGTCTGTTTTGTGCTGCCCTGTGGCCCTGGTCACCTTGGTTTCCTGGTTGATTTACTCTGTTTCTATTGTCTTGTAGTGGCTGTGGAGCATCGCCTCTATCCCAAGCTTCCTCACGGTCTCTTACTTGAGGAGCTTGGTGCTGTCCCACCGCAGGAGGTGGCGGGTCCTGACGCCAACCGAGCCGGGGCAAGCGGACGGCTTGATGTATAGCTGCTTGAGCACTTCCATACATGAACACCTGAGAAGAGCAAAGATGACTTGGCATGATAATAAATAAATGATCCTACAAAATGTTTGTGGTTCACAGCTCTTACCAAGATGGCCAGTACAATAATAAGCAGCACAGGTAACTGGAGAGTGACTGGAAGGTCCTTTAGCAGGGCTCTGAGGAACTCGCTGATTCCCTGCCCAATTTGCTTCAAGGGATCTGTAATGAAGCTGGTTATGGTGACTGTGAGAGCCTGGAGTAAAACCCAACAAAAATATTAAAGCATTTCATTTCTGGTTACAGCTCTCATAATGACTTCTGGAACAGATATAAACCACAAAATGATCAGTCAACCACAAGTCTTGTATCAAGAAACTAAAAGATGCAAACCTTTGTTGGAGGCACAAGCAGAATGGGGTTCACCACCAGGACCTCGTAGTACTTTTTGCAAGGATCATCTTGAAGAGTCCATGTCTGTCTGTACCACTCTAAATGAAAAAGTTCATCTCTAAATCAGTATTTACTCACTTAAAGTAAGAATTGTCATACTTTTGGAGCTTGGAAAGATCTGTGACGCTTCACCTGATAAGCCGTCCTTCCAGTCCAGCTGTTTCACTCCAGTGCATTTGCCATTGAAGCTCTCCACCTCCACAATGTTCTTCTTGTGTTGTGCAAATTCAACCTAGTCAAGAGGAAATGTTTAAACCAATTAAAATCTCCATTTTGCAATAAAGTGAACACACCTTTCAACTCAGTACTGCTCTAAAAAACGTCCCAGCCAGTCAACAGCCCCAGAATAGTTACCATATACAGATGGAACCAGTTCCAGATCAAGCTGATAAAGAAGCAAACAGCAAACATTCTCCAGAACTGGACAAACCAGGAGACCACAGACCAGAGCTCAGTGCAGATTATGGCTACAACTATCAGAACAATCAGGGAAACCTGTAAAACAAAATACAGCACACATTCATTTGTTATGATTTCTGTAAAAGACCATTCTTTTGAATATAATTTTAATACTGTTACTTTATTATTGAAAAACCAGAACTGACCTTCAGGACAGTATCAGCATCTACATGAAACGTATCTTCGAAACGCCACTTCCAGGCCTCGTGGTCATGGAGTTTGAATCTGACAAGGATCTGACTGAGAGCCTCGTCCATGGCTCCAGTGGTCCAGTCGTTCTCTTCATTCAGAAGCTTCTGGATCTCCGCCAGAGACTGCTTGGATAGCTTCACCTCAGCATCATAATGCGCGGATCTCTGTGCATCATCAGGCTAAAGATAAAAAAGATAAAATAAAATAAAAAAAGTAAAACCTTGACCAGCGCAGATTAACGTCAGTTGAATTACCTGGAGAAAACAGAGTCACATACCAGGCCAAGTCTTGAGGTTTCTTTAAGGAGCTTGGTAAGAAAACGCTTGAATACTGGAAGACATACTGGCTTGGCAGAGGTGGGGGTCCCCTTCTTTTTCTGTTCATCTAACTAAAAAAAAGAGGTTGCAGCAAGAAATAATAATATTAATCATAATAAAAACATGCTGAATGGTAGTGTTACGATGGGTGTAGCACAAACTGAATTCTAGGGAACACAGGGTGCTGTGCAGGTGTGCAAGCCGGACATGTTGTGTTCAATAAAGTAAGTTACGCAACAGCAACAGCATTAACTGTCCATTCTATTAACAGTATAGAATAGAATGAAACATGGTGACAGCAGTGCTGTTTTTAAAGAAGAGCAGTGAGATATATTAGACAACGCAAGACAACGGCTGACTAGCATGGTCGAGAGAACGGAGATTCCAGGCGCAGCGCGGTTGGAAAACTCATTGGGATTGGGATTGAGACCGCCAGCAAAACTTTGCTTAGACTTAACTAATCTGGCCAAATCATGAAAAACGTGGAAAGAAGAGTTCACACTGTATGAGGATCTCTCTTTGGCGGATGCCTGTGACAACATGAAACTGAAAGTTTTCAGCTACCTAATTGGGGAGAAGGGGAGAGAGCTTTGCGAAACCCTTATCCCTTCCTCGTCACCAGGTCGGACTGTAGACCAATTGATAAGTGCTTTGGATGATCATTGCAGACCAAAAGTGAACGAGACCTGTTGGAAGATACCATTTTTTTGTCAGAAATCAGTTTGCTGATAGAAACATTGCCAAATATGTAATGGACTTAAGAATGCTCACGTGCAATTTCGGCCAGATCAAAATATCTCTGATCCGTGATAGAATTGTTTGTGGCATAAAAAGTTCTGTTTTGAGAGAGCGACTTCTGAGAGAGCAGGATTTGACGTTGGAAAATGTGTGCAAATCTGTAGAGCAACAGAGCTGCAACAGAGAAAATACAGTCACAGAGTCAGACCACTGAACCTTTTGCTGCCGTGCTCATAGGAAAAGAACATGTGAAGTTTCAGTTAGATTTTGTGGAGCTAGCTGTAATATAATTCCGGTCAACCTGATGAACCCAGCAGCACAAATTGGAAAGACAGAGAAAGTGCTGGTAATGTACAATAAAAGAACACTACAGCTGCTGGGAAAGTGTACAGTCAAACTGGCAAACCCAATAAACAAGAAATTGTACAGAGTAGAATTCATGGTTGTTGATGAGGATCTGCAGTACCACTATTGGGTAGCAGGGCAGAACCTGGTCAAAGTTCAGTATGAAAACATCATGGCTGTGGACAGTAAGGTCAAAGAGGAGACTGAGAAAGTAGAAATGTGAAACAGTGATAATTAAGTGAAAAAGACTATGCTGACGTGTTCCAGGGAGATAGATGTTTGGAAGGAGTGTATAAAATGGAAGCAGAACCAAAAGTAACTCCAGTGAAACTTCCCAAGAGAAGAGTTCTCGTCATAATGATGGCACCATTAAAAGCAGAGCTGAGCGATCTTCAACAAAGAGGGATCATCACACCAGTAGACTAGCACAGAGTGGATCAGCAGTCTTGTAATTGTCAGAAAGCCAAATCTATGAAATCTTAGAATATGCATAGACCCAAGACCACTCAACAGGGCTCTAAAAAAAGACGTCATTTTCCATTGCCAACAATAGATGACATCCTGCCAGATCCATCAAAGTCTTCACTGTATGTGACGTAAAAGACGGATTTTGGCATGGGACATGAGGAGTCAAGTTACATGACCACATTCGCCACACCCTACGGCAGATACAGATGGCTGAGGATGCCAATGGTCATCAGTCCCACACAAGAAGTGTTTCAGAGAAATCCCAGTAAAGCTTTGGAAGGATCGCGAGGAATCTACGTCATCGCCGAAGACATCCTCATCACTGGAGAGGGTGAAACCTTGGAAAAAGCAAACTAGGACCACGACGACAAACTGAGAGCTTTTCTGAACAGATGTAGAGACAGGAACATTAAACTGAATGCAGAAAAGCTTCAACTGTGAAGAAGTGAGGTTCCTTACTGTACATCAGGCATTTACTTCCTGCAGACGGGCTCAGAGAGGACTAAGGTTGGGTCGATAGACGATACCATTGCCGATGGCCGATAGACATTACGATGCTGTGCCGGCATCGCGATCCTCCACCCCGCCGCAGCAGCACCAACCAGCTCGCAAAAAACACACTTAATCTATGGCGGCAAATCTATGCCATTAAGAGCATTAATAGCGCGGTAAATGATTTCTGTGAGAGGGAAACAGATGTACATGCGAAGAATACTGAGACAGCTAATCCATAAAGACAGTATGTGGGAATGGTCAGAGGGGCGTGAGCAAGCAGTCACAAAGCTAAAAGACACCATCCCCAAAGCTCTGATCTAGTGCTGCACGATTAATCATATCGCAATCGCGATGTCAGTCTATGCAATTACATTGCAGCAAATGTTGCGACTACATTAAATAAACAAATGCATTCGTGGATGTAACAAGACATTCATTCTTGCGTTCACACCAGACGTGAATAAAGCGCTAAGCGCGAGTGATTTCTATGTTAAGTCAATGCAAAGACGCAATTAGACATCCTGCAGCGTGATTCGCGCGAATTAAGCAGTGCATTAAAAACGCTGGTTTTACTGCACGCATAAGCAGCACGGAAGCGGTGCGTATGCAGAGCATGATCAGCGTGCACCGACTGTGCTTTCATACTGGCATCTTTCTGTCGTATTTCCCAGCGTTCTTCTCCGAAGACTGTGTGCCATGTGCTTTGATTTCTGTCCTTTCTCTGCACCTGCTACGCGCTTCTGCGCCGCTCCTGTGTGCTCTCATCCGTTAACATTGGCGCCTAAAAAAAATATGCGCTGCTTACACCCTGCTGATGCGTGCAGTGTGAAACCGACGTAAACTCGACATATTCAAGCGTCCAACTACACGCCAATAGCGAGATATATTTGCCCAAGTCACCTCAGGTGTGAACGCACTTTTAGCAAAGAGGGATTTGAGAAATGATTGACACTGGACAAGAGATACCAAAAGAAATATATTAGTATATGTTACATCCTGCTTTAATGTTTTGGGACAACATACAAATATAAAAATGGGTATTTGTTTTTGTTTTTTTATCTGTACTTTTGAATTTTGTATTTTATTTTACAGTTAATTTAATGTAATTTAATTCAGTAATGTAAAGATGTTACTGTTGTTTAATTTTGTTCAATTTAGTTTTAATTAGGTTTTGCTAGATTACTGTATCTCAGTTGAGAAATACAGATTTCAGCATTATTAGTAATCTGTGTGTGCTTTTCCTTGATAACAAGCAAGTTGAGTCAAACCACTTAAATATCGTATCGCAAATCGCAATTTTGACCTTAATAATCGCAATGTGACATTTTTCCCAAATCATGCAGCCCTACTTTGATCCTAAAATCCAGATGAACCACTGACACTACATTGTGATGCGTCAGAGACTGGGTTTGGAGCTGCCTCAATGCAGAAGGGGGTGCCAGTCGCCTATGGAAGCAGGGCATTGACTCCAACAAAAAGGGGTTGCACCCAAATAGAAAAGGAATACTTAACCATCGTCTTCGGGATAGAAAAGTTCCATCAGTACATGTATGGATGGAAAGTCACTGTTCATTCTGACCATGAGCCACTGGAACGTATAACAAAGAAACCCCTACTGAATACCCCAAAACGGCTACAAAGAATGTTAATTAGACTGGAGAGATACGACATCACATGGATTTTGTTAGCGGAGCCAACTACACAAACTTATTTTTCACCTCTTTTTTCAGGTTCTCTAGTTCACTGGTGCAGGCAGACACATCAGGACTCTGCTTGCCTTCACAGGACTCGGAGCTGAACTCCCTCCTCTTGGTTGGCACATTTTGGTAAGACTGTAAGACAAAAGATGGAGATATGCGTTTCCTGCAAAAACGACACTGATCGTGCTAGGGCTAAGTATTTCCATGAGATTTCGAGGTCACATCGATCAAGGCTTCATAATTTGACCATTTCAAGATATTCTGATGTTGAGAAGTCTTGCTCTTTGCGTGGAATTGTGGAGGAAACTGCTGCACACCTATTTTTTGAGAGTGGTATTGTTAAAAAACTGTGGAGCGACTTAAGTGCCTATGTGCTTAACCTTACAAATGTGACCCATACCTTTGATCTAAAGGACATTATATTTTATCATGAAAACCCAAAGCTACCATCTGCTGAATCTGTTGTTCATTTTCTCATATTGAATGCAAAGTTCTTTATTCATAAACAAAAAATGCTGTAAATCCCCTGTATCCTTCACCCTCTACCTTGTTGAAACTTCAAGAGCTTCATTCATGGATAACGTTACCAATAGAAAATATAACTTTTGTCCAACTTAAGTGATCACACTTAACTGGATGTTTAAAGGAGTAACTCATAAAGCCCTCACACCGATTAGCGCGGGGGGAAGTATTGTTTTTCTAAATAATTTAAAGAAATTTCAGGACTTTTGGTATGAAAATTAAAGAAGTAAATAGTTGCTAAACGTTCACTTCTGTAGGAACTCTTTCAGTTTTGCATAGACAAAAAAGTTTGTAAACTACGTAATTTACAACTGCTACGGTCTGAACGGAGTCTGTTTCCACTGAACACAATGTTCAGAAGCAGAAGAGAGATGTGTGCTGTGATAGTTACATTAGTAACCATACTGTCAGGTGTAACTGACCTCCGCGGGTTTTCTCATGCGCTTTGTCGTCGGGTCGTAGTTGAGCATGTCATACGGATCAATCCAAGCATCATCGTCCTCGTGGACATCAGCATTTGCAATAATTAACAGACTAACGCTACAACAAATAAACAAACACCAGAACCCAAACGACGAGCAGCTTGGCACATTCATGATCTCCACTGGAACAGAAAACAATGAGAAATCTCAGACTTTCCGGTAAAACAAATATTGATCGATTATTATGAATTATGGTTTAAACAAAAAGTTCAGATTCAGCTTTCGTGTACACTGTTTATTAACGTTATATGTTAACCAGACCATCTGTTTGTCCTGCATTACCCTAAAATCATGTAATAAATAAAATGCACTAAAATCTATCGGCCGCTTTATAGTTACACGCTGATGGCTAAATAATAACAATATAAAATAACAAAAAAAAAATCAATTCAACTAGGTACCAAACATTTCCTTACATGTTGGAAGAGAGCTGTCATACACTGCTACATAGATAAACTCATCCAGATTCATACCCGTAATTGCTCAAAACGTCATATACGGACTCTATGTACTTGATTCTGTGTGCTCTTCAGGGTTGCCAGGTGTTTACAGCAAAATCCTTCCAATTGCTGCTTAAAACAGTCACAAAACTATTCCAATCGCTTTTCAGGGAGGATCGCGTTGATGTGGGGGTAAAACACGTGTCTTGGCAGGGTTTCACTAATAAAAGTTGCATTCCAGGGGCAGAATGTCACGTTATTGAGGTCGCTTCCGATACAGCGTTTAAGTAGCCCAGTCCTGCGTGGAAATCGCGGACTTGGCAACCTGCTTCTGTCGTTCCTTCGTTGCAGTAACTCCATGACTTCACGTGGCATTCATCGCCCCACGTGGACAGTGTTATCATTTTTTTCATCAAAAAATATACATTTAAAATAAAATGTAAAAATTATCATTTTCCTTTTGTTAGGACCTTTTTTTTTAATATAAAAATAATGTTTTTCCTATGTCAAAATCCAAAATAATCAAACAAATAAATATATTGTTTATGTTTTCATTATTCTGTTAACTTTGTATTTCAGAAGTTATATATATATATATATATAATTTCTGCAATGTAAACAATATAGTTTTATATATAATATATATTTATTTATATATAATAAAATAGATGAAATGGTACATTTGTGTAACATCACAGATTAATTTCAAAATTAATATTTTATTTATTTATTTATTTTTTAATGTAGACGAATCAGTGAACTGTTCCTCAGGCTATATCCCATAGTTTCAAAACTGTGTTTATTTCCATGTTCAAATAAATTATTAATACATACTTTGTACATCAGGTGATTGAGAGAGTCTTGACTGTCCTCTGCATCAATACAAAAAGGTGTTGAATTCATGTGCAAAAGTGATGCATA
This sequence comes from Enteromius paludinosus, assembly GCA_032361165.1. Classification (NCBI taxonomy): domain Eukaryota; kingdom Metazoa; phylum Chordata; class Actinopteri; order Cypriniformes; family Cyprinidae; genus Enteromius; species Enteromius paludinosus. The sequence goes on along the minus strand of JAUMHQ010000038.1, from coordinate 1,672,725 downwards.
TTATGCATATAAATGTATGCATTAGGACAATGACAATCCAAAATTAAAAGCATTCCTAAAAATGCATGAAACCATTTCAACAACACTGAGGAGAACGGCTTTCACGAAACTTTCATCCTCAGTATTAACAAAGCGCTGCCCCCATTTACATTTATTTAAACGAACACATGAATATTCATGCGGCATAAACAGTGCCTCGATGAGTCTATAGTGCAGTGCGCTGTGATCTCATAAGTTAGCGTTTAAGCCTGTACAAACGCTCATATTTACAAGACATTCAGTTCAAGAAGATTAACTACAGAGAACGTAACTCAAGGCACAATTCAGCTCACATTTCCAGGACTGATTCGTTCACTTGAATTAGCAAAATACAGAAGCAATGCTACGCGTGGCTTTTTTCACGTCTGTGAGTGAAAGAACGGCATTCGTTCTTTTCTGACTCGCAAAATATTTGACAATAAAGGTTTTTTTCTTCCAGTAGACATGCAGTTCCAGATGAAGACGTGACTTCGACTGAGAATCAACAGCCGCTTTTTTTTCTCATGTGATTATACTGGAGTTACACACACACACACACACACACACACACACACGGACACACTCCTTGTGTTTTCTGTGCTCTTGTGTTGGGCGTCTGCTGTGGTTAAGGCTGATTCGCCCACAGTGTGACGGTCTTATCTGCGGAGGAGGACAGGAAGGACAGGTCTCTTGTGTGCCAGCGGCACTGGATCACTTTATCAGTGTGTTCAGCGACCACCGTCACCGGCAGAGCTTTAGTGAGATCCCCTGCAGAAAAACACAGCAATTTCACTCACAAAATTTACAGCAGGAATTATAATATTTATAATTATTACTATTATAAATAAAATTTTCCTACTGTACAACAAATACAAATATTCCCACTGTCCTTTTCAAAACCAATAAAAACTAAATGTATCATTAAAAATAATATACAAAAAAATAAATAATATTGTTGTTTTTTCTGTAAAATGTTAGTTAGTAAATCATCATCATCTTAAACAATTTAAATTGTTCAATATAGACAAATAATAATATAGTAAATAATAATACACAAAATAATACAACAAATAATATTACATACATTAATTCTGTAAAAAGAACTGACATTGATTTTTTTTTTAATAAATAGTTTTCATTCATTTATGTAATTACGTATTAATTTAATGTAATTTAGTGCGTGTGTATATAAAAATGACAAACATTAATGTGCAACGTGGTAAAAAAAACAACGATATATTTTCTTAAAAACATAATGTAATAATAATAACATTATATATTGTATTAATAATAATAAAATAACAATTATTATTATTTATTAATACACAAAATATTACAATATTAATAAGATAATTCTGTGAAAAGAACTATCATTGGTTTGTTTTTTTATTAATTTTTTAATGAACAAATATTAACTTATGTAATTCATTTAATTAAATTTTCTAAATAATAATAATAATGATAAACAATTAATTAAAAGCAACAGATATGAAAATGACAAGCCATAATGTGGCAAAAGATCAGTGATATTTAATTTTCTTAAAAACAGAAGTAAATAGTGAATAAAGTAATTAATTCATTAATTAAATTAATTAACTGAACGGAGTGAATCTTTTTTTATTACAGCTCTCCACGAGTCTGTAATATTTTAACATTTTTTTATAAAGTAATTAATTGACAAAACAGATATAAAATAATATTCACAAGCCATAATCTGCAATGTGGAAACCAACTGTGGTTTTTAATTAAATTTTTAGTAACCGATTCGCTGAAAAGTAACTGAAATGTAACTGATATGAAACAGCATTCACAAGCCATGTTGACATTTACAGTCATTTTGAGTGAAAATCTATAAATGAAATAACGGTTTGGATTATGAAAGATGGACTAGTTGTTGTAGAGAGCTGAGAAAGAGGAAGTAATGATGACCGATCTACCCTGAAGGTCAGTGATCATGACGTTGTTGTCGTAGGAGCCGGTGAGCAGGTAGTGTGCTCCAGGAGAGAAGCGCACCGAGCGCACGTCACTGGTGTGGGGCCGATACGCCTGGACGCTTCGACCTCCTCTGATGTCATAAAGCATGCAGCGACAGTCCTCCAATCCAGTGGCCATAAGCCGCCCACTGGGATCCACCGCCACCGATGCCACAGCACTTCCTGTCACATGACACAATAATGCATCCGTATTAGAACCTTTGTGCAAGGACAGATTCAATAACTTATTATTATTATTGTTAGTGTTGTTCATTTATTATTTTGTTGTTGCTTCTTGACACTGAAATGTCTAATATTAGCACTGTTCAATAATTATAATAATTATTATTGTTAACTATTTCATTTTATCCTAAAATATTATTATTTTTATTATTTTGTTAATTTTTCTTTTGTATTGGTTGCCAATTAATTTGTATTTGGTAGAACTAATACTAATAACAACATTATTTTATTATTATTAATAATAAGATAATAATATTTATATTAGAATTCCTTGTATATTATTTAATAATACTAATGCGTATAATTAATATTATTATTATCATATCTTTTTATTTTTAACACACCTGTTCCGTGCAGGGCCGTCCCGACCACTTTCACACAGCTGGGCACACGCAGGTCCCAAAACCTCACCGTCTTGTCCTGGGAGCCGGAGGCGATCATCCACCCGCCCCAGGTATACAGAGACAGGATGTGTCCTGCCACAGCACAGCAGATACAACTCAACATGACGGTTTGTGTGTGTGTACACCTGCGTGTGCGTGTATGCACCTGTGTGTCCGCTGAGCGCGTGCAGCCCCTGTCCTCTCTGGCAGTCAGTGGTGTAGATGTTACAGTCTCCAGCTCCAGCACTGATCAGGATCGCCCCTCCGCTCTCGGGACCCTCCATGAACGCCAGGTCTCTGATGGTGCCGTCATGCATGCTGAACTCAAGATCTGGTCCTGCAGCCCGAACACACACACACACACACCCACACACCCTGTTAACCGCTGCTTTTTCAACAACCATATTATCATTTATAACTGCCATAGTTAACTATGTATGATATAGAGTCGAACACTTTAAATGTAAAAATTTGATTTATTTAATGTATAATGCATTTATGAAAATATGTAACTATATTAATTTAATGTATTTAAATTATATTTAATATAACAATCTTAATTTTGTTTATTATATACATTGTCACTGAAATGGTTTTTAATTTTACTGCAACATCTGATAATACTAATATTCTCATATATATATATGTGGATATATGAAGATAAAAAATGTAAGTTAAATATTTTTTAAATATGTAATGTTTTACAATGTACTGTAAGATGTAGTCGCACACATTGAATAAAATAGCACATTAATATTATTATTATTATTATTATTATTACTTCACATATATGTAATATACATAAAAATAGTTGGAACTATAGAAATATTGTTTACCTAAAATACTCCACCCTTCAATTGTTTTATTTATTTATTTATTTAAAAATGTAATACTTTTATTTATACTTGTATATTTCAACCGGATGCTGTTTATTAACCTTCCATTGATTGAAGAATCTTGAAAACAAATATATAATTCACTAAAAAATATCATTTATTAATAATGTTTTTCGAGCAGCAAATTAGCATATTCGAATGATGTAACACTATCAAAAAAGCTTTCCTCGCTGGAATACATTACATTTTCAGTTTTATTCACATAGGAATATGTTATTTTAAATTATGAAGTATCATTATTTTTACTTGACTGTATTTTTGTTCATATAAATGTAGCCTTGATGAGTTTAAGATAAAATAATCATACCGCAACTTCAACCTTAACATGGTTTTGTTTAGTTATATACAGGTATTGCTATAGAAAGATAATGAAATAATATTGCATATTTAAATGTCAATTTTTTTGGCAGTTAGCAGTCGTGTAAAGAACGATCAGAAAACATAGCTCTTATCTTCATAGCTTACAATTACGTTCAATGCACTTCATGTACGTGTTTGAAAATATTCTATCTTCACACCACACAAAACATTTTAGACAGAAGTTGTTTAAGAGGCGCTACCTGTGGCATTGCAGGTGTCCGCGTTGAACGGAAGAACTTTGACGTACTTGTCATTGGAGCCCGTGGCGAGGAGCTGCCCGCAGGGACTCCAGGCCACACAGTAAATAGAGCCTTTATGGTGTTTAATTCGCTTGAAGCAGATCTCAGGCTGCTTTACTGGACCCTGAGCGCTAGACAGGAAGAACAGAGCATGTTAGAAGCTACACTGAATCTTCTGACTGTTCTGTGTGAAAGCACATTTCTGCCGTTAAAGGTGCCATAGAATGGAAAACTGAATTTAGCTTGGCATGGTTGAATAATAACAGTTCAGTACATGGACATAA
>JAUMHQ010000038.1:1597702-1616586 GCA_032361165.1 Enteromius paludinosus | reverse complement strand
TAAAGATTTCACCGGAAAAAATAAAGTTTAACCAAATGCAATTTTACAGTTTTTACACGCTTACTTGTATCACAGCAACAGAATTTTGCAGTTGAAGAAACTGTGCACGCTCTCTCTGGCAGAGGCGGAAAGCTCTGTAATGCTTCTGTATAACCAAAACAGAGTTCTTGAGACGTTGAAACCTGCGTCTTTCAATCATCCCCCGATAATGTGCCTGTTTGAAGGTTAAAAAAAAAATAAAAATAAAAGGTTTTGCCTTCCCAGTTAAACCTCCTACTAACTTCTGTTGAATTTTCAAAGTGATACAGGATAAAACAAATGACAAGACAGAATACAACTGCATACCTGAATTGTGATGGCACTTGCATGCGATCTCTGGAATCTTCTGTACTCAATGTATCCACGCACTCTGGCCTGAAGGGTTTTTATTTTTAGGAGTGTCTTCAGATAACTGCTCCTCTGCTCCACTGTTGCCCTATGAGCTCTGTAATGCTTTTGGAGTGTAACAGTTGCAGACTGCAACTTGCGGTATCTTCTCCGTTCCACAAACATTCTGTAATGAGCCTGCAACTTCAGAACATTTGAGCGGAGCAACAAGTACCGTTTGCGGTAAACATGCATGCGCATAACAGACTGAATCTTGATTGCAGCTCGTCTTCTTTTTGTAAGCCTCCTTGCTAGCATTCCACGCAATGCAGATTGCAAGGTAAGTGTAGCTTGCTTAAGAGCAACAAAACCATTCCGATCTTTCTGGACCAGTTTACAAGATCTGTACCACTTTTGGATGAGTGTCGCGCTTTCTTGCATCCTGGCATGCTGGACTCTGGCACAATGGCCTCTGTATGCTGACTGAATCGTGATTGCTGCAGCCTTCTCTTTCAAGAAACGCTGTCGTTGGACAGCCATCCTTAGATAGGACTGGATATTTCTTGCGGCTTTGGTCTGTCTGGCCAGTTCTCTCCCCTTCATCCCTCTGAAAGACTTCTGCAGGCAAACAGTGGCGTTTCTTACCCGCTGGTATCTACACATATGCTCGTCTCGAAGTTTCAGGGCTCTAAACCTCTGTTGGAGAACCCTGGCTGCCCAGCGCTGTCTTTTAAATGTTGACCTCTGCTGGTACATCCGGAAAGCGGCTTGTATAATAATGGACGCTTCTTGCTTTTCTGCCAATTGCCTCCTTAGAGAGTGTCCTCGAAAAGCTGCTTGAATGACAACAGCTGACTTTCTTAAATGTAGAAAGTTTTCACGATCTGTTCTAGCCTGGATGTATGACCTATAATGGCTCTGGATAATGATAGCAGACAACCTCATGGCCTGGTACTTGACCATCACTTTGTGTCTCCTAAAACAAGACTGAATCAAGACGGCTGCTTGACGCTGTTGTAACAGTTTCCTTCTAACTTTGAGACCTCTGTAACATGCCTGAACAACAAGAGCACCTTGGCACATTTCAAGAAAATGCTTTCTCTGCTGTTTTGCTACTTTTGTGGCATGGTATCTTTGCTGAATAACAGTAGCAGCGCATTTCATAGCTAAATACCGTTTACGAGCACTATAAGCTTTGAAAGTTGCCTGAACTGTGGTGGCAGCTTGATGCACTTGCTTCAAAGTCTGTCTAGACTTCATGCCACGATAGGCTGCTTGCAGAATCAAGGCAGCCCTCTTCTGTTCCTGCAGAGTGGCCATCTCTCGTTTCATCATTTTGTTAGCTCTGAAACGTTGCTGAACAGTACAGACTGCCCACCGGAGTCGCTGTAAACGCAACTTGAGGATGTGTTTTCTCACATGGGACTGAATGATCGTTGCAGCTTCATGTTCTCTCCGGATTTGTCGCCGGACTTGCATTCCTCTGAAAGTTGCTTGAATTGCAACAACAGCTCGGCGTTTAGCAAAGTAATCTCTACGATCGCGTCTTGCTACCAAAACGGACCGATAGCGTCGTTGACAGAATCCAACAGCAGCTCTGATGGACAAAAAGCACTTTCTTTGTTTATAGGCAAGGTACTTTCTTTGAATGACTGCGGCTGCAAAGTTCATTCTAGCAATGTCACGGCGTGTACGGTTTCCTCTGTAAAACGCCTGAATTGCAATTGCACTACGCCGTAGCTTCAAAAAGTCCTCTCTTGCTGCTTTTCTTAGTTGATGGCACCTGTATTGTCTTTGTATGACCAATGCAGCCAGTTTCATAGCTTGGAATGGCACTCGAGTTCTGTACATTTTGTACATTGACTGAATCACAGTGGCTGCTTTCTGTTTTCTATCAATTTCTTTCCTTACCCTCATCCCTCGGTACACCGACTGCAAAGTGATGGCTGCTGCTCTCAAGGAGCAAAACCTTTTACGTTGTTGCCTTGCGCTTACAATTGCTCTGTACTGTTCCTGAATACAAATAGTGGCCTTTCTGAGAGCAAGGTAATCACGCCGTTGCTTGAATGCTCTATACATCTTCTGGATCATTCTTGCAGATTTGTGCCTTTCTGCAATCTGCTTTCTCACCATCATTCCATGGAAAGCTGACTGGATACATATGGCAGCTGTTTTTATGGCTGTGTATCTCTTCATGACAGCATTTTTGGTCATCATTGCCCTGAATCGCTGCTGTAAAATGGATGCAGCCCACTGCTGTCTTTGGTACTTCTTAAGTTGGGTATGTCCACGGAAATGTGCCTGAATCACAGTCGCAGCTTGGTGAGATTTTCTTAAGTATTTGCGAACTTTCAATCCTCTAAATGCCGACTGAATAACTACAGCGGCATTTTTCGTTTGCAAGTAAGTAGCTCGCACAAATTTGGCAACTCTGTAGGCTCTGTATTGCTGCTGTATGATGATGGCTGCACACTTTGCAGCAAGAAAGGCAACGCGTACCTTATGCATTCGGAACTGAGCTTGAATGGTAGTTGCGGCTTGATGCTCTCGTCTTAGATTTTGCCTCACTTTGGTACCACGGTATATAGCCTGTAGAGTTACAGTTGCCTGCCTCAAATGGACGTAATGGCTTCTTTCCAACCGTCCAAGTGCTAAAGCCCGATGGCGTTGCTGAATTACAATAGCAGCCTGTTTTAGAGCCAAAAACCTCTGACAGCACCTATGTGCTCGTATCACAGACTGAATCAAAGTTGCTGCTTTGTTTTTTTTCTCTAGTTCTTGTCTTGCTCTCTTGCCACGATAAGCACTTTGTAGCACAATGGCCGCTCTTTTAATTTCAGTGTATTCTGCGTACACCTTCCTTCCATCTCTGTAGGCTCTGTATTTTCTTTGACAGATTATGGCAGCCTGTTTCATTTCCAAAAACCGTGTCTGTGCTGCATATCTACGGTAGTTTGACTGAATGACTCTAGCAAATCTATGGAGTTGACGGATCTTGTTCCTCTCAGTTCGCCCTCGCCAAATTGCTTGAATTGTCACTGAAGCGAGTTTAAGAGCCACATACTCTTGTCGTAATTTGTCTCCAAGTACTTTAGCTCTGTATCTCTGTTGTAGAACAATGGCTAATCTTTTTAAACGTAAATAGTGCCTTTGAGTTATAAACCGCCTGAAAGCAGTTTGAATCAGAAGTGCAGCTTGGTGGCGCTGAGCCATAGATCGTCGAACCTTCCAGCCGCGGAAAGCTGCTTGCAGAGCAAGTACTGCCGATTTAATCTTGAAGTATCTCTTCTGTTCTGCTTTCCTTAGCAAGCATGCTCGGAACCACCTCTGAATCGTGACTGCATTTCGCTTCATTTTAAATACGTGTTGTCTGACAAGGTAGGCCCTGAATGCACTCTGAATGACAATTGAAGCATTGTGCCTTTTCTTTAAAGTTTGGAACTTGCATCTTTGAAGGTGACCTCTAAACCAGGCTTGAACACAAACTGCTTTGCTTTTCATATCCACATACTGGGTTTTACAATGCTGCATTCTGTACCATGTTTGAATGCGCAGTGCTGCAGCATTTCTTTCCAGCGATTTCTTTGCGTGCCACTTCCGGAAAGCTGCTTGGATTACAGTGGCAGCATGACTTTTCTTTAGGAGACTTTGAATCCTCCAAGCTTTGTATGTTTTCTATTGGAGAACAAGAAAATTCAAATTAAGATTAACCATCTATATCCATCTATAATTGATCTATTAAATTTGCTAACTGCTGAAATATTCATATTTCACTTTTTTATATAAAATTTTACTAGATCCAGCAATACAGGATGAACTTAATCCTGAATATACCTGAATTACAGTTGCAGCTGCATTTTGAAGGGCAAGCCATTTTTCTTTTTTCAGCACTCTCAACTTTTTCTGTGCAACATATCCTCTCCAGAATGTCTGGATCACGATGGCTGCCTTATACTGTCTGATCATTCTTCTTCTCAAGATGAACTCCCGCACAAGGGCTTGAATTTTAGTAGCGGCCAGGTTCCTTTGCTGTGCAAGCAAAGCATATTCAATATGAGTAAAAAAAAAAATCTAAGCACAGCAAGGTTTCAAGCAGCTTAAAAAGTAAAAAAATTCTACCTGAATAAGCTCAATGTCCTTTTGTAGCTTATATCTCCGCCATGCACCCTGGATGACCCGGGCTGCCCTTGTTTCATTGCGGAGATCCAAAAGACGGGCACAGAGGAAGGAAAGGTAGCAAGTGACAACCTGAGATAAAAACATTAAAAAAAAAACACACAATACGCATTAAATATAAGAGTATTTCTAGAACCTCAGAGTTCCCTCTCCCAACAAGTATCTTTTGCTGCTAATCCAAAATGTGGAAGGTATTACAATTATTTTTACCTTTTCATTTGGGATAGTGTTGGACATATCCTCTGGATTTATCATAGCAGGCACACCTCCTAGAGAAGACACGGCAGTGTTCACCAACTGAAAATTCCTTCTCTCGTTCTCAAGTAGCTCTCGGAAGTCCACCGACCGGGATTCTGAACCCAAGGCAAAAAAGACACTTATAGTGTTAAAATATACAATTTATCACACTATTATGGGAATGCTTGAATTTTTTTTTATTTTTTTTTAATTACTTACCAGTTTGTATTGTGGGCAAATTTTCAAAAGAGCAGTCCGAGTCAGTTGAGGAGTTATTGAGCTCCACTTTGCCACGATGACCACATTCAATGGTCTGTGTTGTGCTCTGTTGAATTTCTTTTGCAGGGAGATGACCAGGATGGTAATGATGAATGAGGTAGCTCAGGACACGGCCATCTGAGAATGACACCGTGAAATTTTCAGCCTGGAAAAATAATGGAGAGGTTTTGTTCAGAGAAGGATCCTTTGCAATATACCTTATTATAAGCATGTATTATTAACTCTCTGCAGAGTAAATAAACAAACATTTTATTTCTTTAAGGTGACTCACCTTGATGTTGTAGAACTCACAAACAGCATTAACCCAGTCCATGAGCAGAGTCACTTTTTGGCTGGGATGTTCAAACGCTCGTCTTGACTTCATCCTGGTGACTGCAATCCCACTGTTAGCAAGTAATGAGGCCAGCTTCTGTTTAGTCCTCCATGTTTTCCTGAGGAAACTGATTTCCTCTTTGAGGTGATTCTCATCGAGTAGCACTTCCACCTAAGGAAAATATTTCAAAGGTCACACAAATAATATTGGGATATAAAAATTTCAAATTAGAAATAAGGGACAGGAAGATGTGTTATTCAACGCTGGTTGATACCTGGAAAGCAAATATGATTTTCCACAGAAGGTTTAGGGTTTTTTCCCTGTGTCCATCCACAATGTCTCTGGAGTCAATGTTCGCTCCTTCAAGATAATGGAGGCAAATTCAGAGAGTTGGTGTTTTGTTTCCTTTTCCCCCAGATTATAAATAGTATTGCTAGCTATTTACTGTCAGGAAACTCACCATGCTCATCTTTAAGATCAACACCTTTGTTTTTCAGAACCTGTAGTGCAACATCAACATTGTGCACTTTCTGCAGACGGCTAATAGCAGGTATCCGCAGCTTTCTAGACAACGTCCAGTCCAGAGTGAAGAGCTCCATGACCCGTCTGAAGATGCATACAGAATCATTTAGTGAAGTCAAATCTAAATATCAGCTTGGGTAACAACAGCGATAAACAAAATAAAACATACACCAAACGAATGCCACATCTCAAATCAACAGCTAGATTCTTCACAGCAAAGTTGAACTCATCCAGAGGAGTCTGAACATGGGATACTGCTAGGCCCAAGTGGCTGAGGTGCCGTGACAAAATGCCTTCACCACTGAGGAAGTCCCGAGAAAACGCCAGTAGCAGATCTTTGCTTGACTGTAGGGAAAGATAAATAAATAATAATACATATTACTGATATGCATGAGTGTACACACAAATATATATATACATTTATATATATAAATAAATAAATAAATAATTAAAAAGCCCACATACCTTAAACTCAGCATCCATGCAAAACAAACAAGGATCATGTTCGATCAGTCTGGATTCTTTGGCTTTATCCAGAAAGCAGACCAGCAGAATTAGTTTCTTTAGAGTGAAGCGAGAGAGCGCCTCCTCGTGGCCTGATGAATGAAAGCAAAAAAATAAATAAAGAACCTGTTACCAGACACTATTTGCAAAAGTAATAACAATAATAATGATTACAAAGTAATAAAGAAAATAAAACAGCTTGCATGAAAAAAAAATAAATAATCAAATTAATTCAGTTACCATCTCTGTACAAATGGGGCACTTTATTGTGTCTGAACTCAGCAGCTATGTCTGGGTTCCACAGAACACGTCCAAGAATAAACATGGCCAGTCCCATGACATCATTGTTGCTTTCAAGCGATATAAGTTCTCCATAGATTGTCTAAAACAAAAAAGTAATGGGTAAATAGATTCATGTCATAAATGGAAATCGAAATTTAGACCATTAATGAAATACATATTATTTGCAACAAACAAATGAAAATTATCCCATCACAAAGAAAAATAAATACCTCAAGTCCGATTCGCAGCCAAAGTGGATTGTATGATATCAGCCAGTTAAGAACTTTCTGACGCTCACCTGAGAAATGAAAAAAAAAATAAAATAAAATAATAATAATAATAATAATAATAATAACAATAATTTGCCCAGTAAAACAAATTGCCTTCTTAGAATTGCCTATTTAGCACAGTAAGTGTTTTTAGTTGTGTTTTTTTTTATTAATAGTATTATTCAGGAGCAACAGATTAAAGGTTGTTCTGGTCACCATTAACTTCCATAGTAGGAAAAATAAATACTATGGAAGTCTTTGGTGACCCAAAACAGCCTGGTTACTTTCAACCTTTAAGTAGCATAAATGTTGATCATAAAAACAAGTTTCTTTATCACCAATTCAGGATATTAGAAGATTTCTGACTGATATTTTTAACACTGAAGAATGGAGTAATGATCCTGAAATAGCTATATTAAAAGGTTAAAATATTTAAATTATAATAATTCACAAAGAATTTTTATCAAATACATGCAACACAGGCAGAAGACACTTCTCAAAAACATTACATTTTGCATCTCATACCTATGTCCTTCCAGAGATGTCTGTCCTTACGCACAAGGAGCCTTTTGGCTTCCACTTCCAGCTCCAGCCTCTGGATGGCCTTCACCATGGTGTCTGAAGTAAAAAGCTTGCAAGCCGCTCGCCGAAGGCGGTTTAGCCGTTGACGGGCTGTGTAGGTTCTGAAAGACATCTCTTCTTTTGTTGGTGCTTTGGGTATGTTGAATTTGTCGTTTCCCATAGTTAACGATAAGGCATTCACTAAGAAAACACAATAAAAGAAGGAAAAATGTTACAAGAATGCTGCTGAAATTACTTTCAAGATCTCACATGCAGAATAAACAAAAGCGCCTACCTTTCGTAACTTCAGTAGCAACTTTGAAATCATCAGGAGTGAGAATATAATTCATCCACCAGGTGAACCCCCGCTCCTGCTTCTCAATCCATCGCTCGTCATAAAACATGTTCTTTGCAGCAAATGGCAGAGGATGCCTTGGTATGGCTGTCAAGATTGTACAATATAAGCATAAGCATGCATAAAAAAATGCCATTTCAAATACAAAATCTATAAGAAAGTAGCCATAAAAACATACAAGTCTGTGATGGCCTTATAAAGGTCAGTTTGGCCTGCGCTACAGCAACTATCCTTGCAGGCTTTCTACTCGAGCTGCTCAGAGACTTCACACACCGGCCATCTGTATGAGTGAAATACATTTGATCATAACGAACTTGTAGTACACGTTATTCAAAGCTTATTTTAAGACACAGCGTTCTAAAATGAAGGATCACAAAGTATTCTTACCTTTTTGAGTCGTTTTTGGAGAGGATTTCTTCGGTGGAGGTTTTGTGGACTTTCTTGAACTTGGTGGAGCTTTAGGGAAAACAAGTACAAATAAAAATGAGGAAAATTGTACAACTCTCAAATAATGCATACCAGAGTGAATTAGATAATGCATATATTGCATATTTTTAGTACGACAGGTACAATGAGTACACTTGACTTACCTGTAGCTTTGCGTTGCTGTCCAGATGTGGACCTTGAAGTGAACGTTCTTTCATGGCTCGGCCTCTCTGTCGCATGTGCCGGAGCGCGACACTTTTTTGCTTGGACGTTTGTCTTGTCTTCTGACTGACCTCTCAAAAACTCATCGCTTTTTCTCTTTTTACTCTGCACGGATGTCCTGCTTTGCACAGGAAACTGGTCCTGATAATGACCTGGTTGCTCTTTATCAGAGATGTTAGCAGCAGCTAAATCCAGACCGCTGGACGGACTGCTACCAACTGTGGTGAAAACTTGAGGTCGTATTGGAGATATAATAGACAAAAGCTCCTCAGGAGGGGACAACTTTGAGGTTGGCTTCTCTTTTGTAACCTGCGTTGAAGTTACAGAAAATGTGGACTCTAGTGCCACATCTGGACTTGAATCTGAGCTGATGACAGGTAAAGCACTATCAGGAGAACTTGTGTTGGATTCTGCATTGCTAGCCTCCGAGAGCTCCAAGGTCTTCTCCAAGAGCCTGCGCCTGGATGTTTTCTTCTTACGCAAGCCTGGACTGTCAACAGAGGCTTCTGGTTTGCCTTTGGTCACTGTGGTAGAGTTCACAGAAAACTTCTTGAGACCATCAGGAACAAGGGCGTCATCCACTTGATTCAACTTGGTCACTGTGGTGGTGCTGAAAGGTAATGCCTTGGACCTAAATGCATCAAGATTTGATTCAACGTCTATGACTTTGTTGGGTTTCACACAGTAAGTCAACCTCGGGTGAGGCACTTCAACTGGTGGTGAAATGACTGCCGATGCTCTAAATGGTTTTTCTGGATTTGATTTTTCAGACTCAAGAGAATCCGAAAAATCAAAGCTTGAGCAAGCATTAGGCGAACTCACTGCATGCGACAGATCTGATCCTATGACATCCAGAGCATCTTTTACAGACAAAGACGGTTTCTCTGACTCTCTGCTTTGATCTAGCGCAAATTGTCCAATCACGGGAAGAGGACTCTGAAAGCATGACAACAATGGATTTCCAAACCTCTCTGGGGTGCTGGCAGGAGAGTGTGTTTTATTCAAAACCCTTGTGATTTCTTTGCACTCTGCTTTATGTGAAAAAGGCCCATCCTTGTTACCAGATGTATCCAAACAGCTCTTCGCTGGCACCAAGACGACCACCGGCGAGTTCTTTTGCAAATGCCCATCATCAAACTTTTCCGTCAAAAAAACTGGCTTTGACATCTCAGGAGTGGAGGATGGGGTGTTCGTCCTTAAGGCATTGGACCCATAGGCAGACCGTTCCTGGTTTAATGGCATCAACGGGTTGGATGCTCTATCTTTTCTGTACTGCGACTGGCGCGAGACATGAAATGTCTTATTTACAGCCTTTATCGGCATTGAAGACACTTTCTTCTCTTTTGAGGGTGCCGGGACACTTTTCTTGGATTTAATTGAATCCCATAATGTTTTCTGCAAAACAAGAATTTATAAGCGCTAAACATTGTACTAAATCACACGTACAATCTCAAGTGCCCATTAAGCACCCTACCCTTTCTGAGCTCAGATTATATAGAAAGTGTGTTCCTATTTGATGTCTTAACCAATTGATACTCCTGAGAGAATATTAATAAGTTAATTTTCAATTCATAAGGAGGCTAGTTTCAGCGTTCATCCGCATGGATTGCATGTTTGTTTTTTATTCGATTTTTTTGTGTGCATGTTGCAATGTGTTTGAACTGATCAAACTGAATGCTGGATTTTAGTGATCCATTTTTTTTTGTTCTGATTGTTCTTGTTTTGTTTTTTTTCCCCCTCGCTGTTCTTGACTCAGAACTTCCAAATAAAATATATTTTTTAAATTATTCTTTAGAACGGTTGTTTGTGGGTTTATTGTGAACAGGGGTTCACAACGATTTAATGATTTAGATCTAAATTGAATTGTATTTATCATTTAAAATAAAATAAAATATGGTGTGAGAGATTAGGCTGATATTTTATTGTAACCTAATTTTTTTTGTAATGAAACTGAGCAAAATCTTGCTCGCTTAAAATGTCTCAATATAGATTTTGGTGTGCTTAAGAGGCACATTTGCTCCCCATACTCTGTGTTTTTTATAAAAATAAAACATCCAGAGAGAGATTACCTTTTTCTTCTTCGTCGCCTCCGCTTTCCCAAGCAGAATCGCCTGGTGTTTGACAATTCCATTTGCAACGAAGCTGAGGAGTTCTCGAACCCCGCCTTCTTCCACTGGTGTCCAAGTGACAGTTAAAATAATGCTGTCTTCAGGCTAAAACAAAATAGAAAATGCACTTTTAGGTAACTTTTCCTCAAGATTGTACAAACTTACTTCTAGTCAGTGCAGCTCCAAATTAGATCTTTAGCAGCATGTTAATGCAGCTCTTTTCCGTTTAATGAAAGTGAATATAAACTGTCTAAGCTGCAAAAAGCAGCAAGGAAACCAAACTCATACACATAATTTTACACACAATTATGAATATTTTCAGCACAACCTCTGCATATATTCGAACATAGATCATGCAGATGTGTCAAGAAGAGTCACATCTGGTTTGACATCAACTACTACACACAATGTCATGGCTTCACATGTGTTTTATATGCGTTTTAATTAATAACAAGGCACTAGTTTTGAGCATCATCACGTTTAAATAGCACAAAACTATGTTGGAGGGGATTTCAGCCCTTACAAAAATTAACCAGGGTTTTATAACATATTAAAAAAATAAAAAATAAATAAAAAAAAACATGGTAACCACAAATTTTGCATTACAGTTTAACCATGGAATTAGCTAGTAAAACTGTGGTTATACAAAAAAGAAAAAAAAACATTGTTACTACACTTTTACTATACTAAAACCATGGTTAATTTTAATAAGTGAGTGAATGATGACTAAGTAAATAAAAAAATGACATTTAAGACACAAATAATGTTTCAGAAGACTCATATTTAACGTTACTGTTTTTGAGTTTACGATCTTCAATCCCGTGAACACATTTTCTCCTGTGTGCTCCGTAAAAATAAGAAAATTAATATAGCCTATGGGTAAATTAATAACAATTTTCATTTATTGTGTAGTTATTTCTCTGCATATAGCAAAATAGCTTTGAGTAACGTTTAATCCTGTATTCTGTAGAACCCTGACACTATAAATCGCGCTAAACTTGTCTCATTCCCATAGCATAGTACAATAGTTGTTTTACTTAAAATATGTATTTAACAGGCACCTTTTTAACCACATTACCAGATGTTCTTTACTTCTTTTTTTAGCTGTAAAGCATAAAACAGAAGGCTCTTGTTTTCGCTTACTTGTATCGTAAAAGACGGCTGGTCAACCGAAAAGCCTTTGGATGCTGCAATTTTATCCACAATGACTGTCGTTGTCGCATCCTCGGTGGGATTTTCGATTCGTAAAGGCAAAGATTTTGATGAACCCAACTTGATCGTCCCAAATGACACGAAAGGAGCCCTGGAGAACTGAACCAAACTCAGCACAGGAATTAAAGTGCTGTTTTCCTTACCGCGACTACAGTGAGAATCAAATGTTGGACTAAAGTCCAAACATTCCGCTTTCGCGACTTTATTAGACATGCTTTTAACTCATCTAAATAAACGACGCTTCAGTAACGTTACATCCATAAGTAAGCGGTAGTGAGCTGAGCTACAATGCCGTTCAGAGCGTGTGTAGTCGATCGTTTGAATTTGTGTACAGACCAAGCGGCCAATCAGCTCGTTGCAGCTGATAGACTTGTCCAATCACCGAGAAGAAACTAAAACACAAACCAATCAAAGTTCTAGGATTCCTTTAAAAATCCGGAGACACGCCCACAACACAGGAAGCTGGCTGCTTCATGCTTGAAATGTTGTTCAGACAAGGCTGTGGCAGTTTGTTTTTGCGTGGATCTAATTTGAAGAGAATAAATTTTGGGCGTTTAAGCGCTCGTCCACAGCACACGTGCACGGGGTAAAAAAATCCTCAAGATTAGACAATTTCACGAGAATGAAATATTTATTAGCGTTAAAATTAGGTTTACTTATTCGTTAATAAAACTGGGGATATATTGGTGTATTCATATATGCTTGTCTAGGCTGTTATATTTCTACTTTTTAGTAGTTCTGAAATGTGTATTACTTTTTAAGGGAATTAAGAAAAATTATTATAGGAATTGCTTATTTATTATTTTATTATTTTCATTCTGCTTTACGTTATAGTCCAAAACGGACAAAAAGTATCTATATTTAATATATATATTTTTTTTATTTAAACACTGACACAAGAAAAAAAGCATACAAATTAAGAGGAAGGAAATAATATTAAAATAATAATAATCGTATATATATAATAATTATTATTACAAAAGACATATTTACCAGTGTGCACAATATTCAAGGCTGAGCTAGTTGTTAATATTACCCAAGAATCCTGACAGATGGCATGGTCTATTTTGCATTAAATAAGAGCTTTTTGAGTGAAGTCATTAGACTGGAGTGGATGGAAGGCCGTGATTGCAAGAGGGTGAAAAGTAGCATTTTGTCTGCTGTTCCTTATTTAATATCCAATATCATCATCCGCTGCTGATTATCATTCAGACAGCATGCTTGATGGCCCCTCTCTGTTCAAGTCTTCACCAATCCCCAGAGGCCTCTTTGTATTGAGGATACAGAGAGTTGTGCCTCATTGGTGCGCATGTGAATGAGAGCGTGCTAAGACTCAGAGAGCCACAAACAGACAGACACTCTGGAGGATGCTCGAGTTACACACCGTTATCATGCCAGCTTGCCCACTATCACAATGACATCCAAGTATGGATATGGATCTTACGCTTTGGGGTTCAGTGTGGCTTAGACTAGTTGCATGTGTCTTATTTCTTCTTCTACAGTGGACAGAAAGTAAGTAGCTCAACCTGTTGCTTTATGCAGTAATGACGTAACTGTTAGTCCACTTGTTGGATAGTGTCCTAGTGTCAAATAGCAGAGATTTAAGTATATTATATTGCTATTTTTAGTGGTTTTAGTAGAATTTGTCTTGACCTGCAACTTGTACACAGTTTTCATTCATGTGATAAATGTAAAATTCAATCAACAATTCATGATTAAACTATATATATATATATATATATATAAAATGTAAATGTTCTACTTTTATGGATGGAAAAAGCTGATAGCTTGATATTTTTGCTTTATGCTTTGAAATGGCTCCACATGAGGGTGGTCAGGGGTATCATAACCCTGAACGCATCAGTCGCAGTGGCACTTAAGAACATAAAAGGCTTTGCATCAAAGACACTTAAAAACAGAGCTGCACTTTTCATTTTCAATACACAAGGCGTGTTTAAAAGGATTGGCGCTTGCTTTCATCATGAGCGAAAATGGCATTTATTTGTGTTTATTTACCATAGTATAGCATATGCGTTTGTTACAGTAGAAGTGCTGTTTATGTGAACATATGGTTTGATATTCTCATGTTTCTGGGATGAGTGTGGGCTCATGCTGAGCACTGGTCTAGACTTCCTATAAGCTGTTCTTACCGAAATCCGCCTAAACAGACAATTTGGGTCCCGACTGCAGTTAAAGTCAAAATATATTTGATTGGATAGACATTTGATTGGAAATTAATAAATGTTATTAAATGCTGCATTTAACATGCTCAAATGTCACTGACTGCATGGCTTTTGATACTTTTTGGTGCAATAAACCGAGATACTAGTGTTTCTTTTCTACGGCCCCTGAATGTGAACGAGAGGCAATCCTGATAACAACATTGCCAAATTGCGCTCATGATTGCTTGTGCGATTAGCCTTTGTCTCAATGCACAGTCTGTAATAAAAAGACATTGCAGACTGCAGGGTTTGAATGGGGTTTCTAGACACCCCCTAGATGACTGACTTATGTCTATTGCCGGTAACCATAGCAACCCCTGCTAAAGGAAAGCTGGAAGTGTGGAATTGGTTGCTATGGAGACATGATTTGATGCTTTGTTGAGACTCCAAAGTTTGCAAACGTCCTTGCACTGTGAGCGCCGTGAATAGGGCTGCCACAGAGGTTAAGCCATTTTTTGGGATAGATAACAGGGCATTGTTTCCTCTGGCGTTTCTGAGAATGACCAGCTGAATACAGGAAGGAGGCTTTTATATATGTGCTTTATCTAAAGCAGCAGGCCCCGTGGTGTGTAGGTGTGTGACCAGTCAGGTATATGCATTAACTGACACCGAAGTAAATAGTATGGATTTTTTCCGTTAAATGTTTTAATATGATAAGGCTTTTGTAAGAATTTGTGGGTTAAGCTGTATCTTTTGCAAATGCAGCATTGAGGTGTACCAGAAGTAGCGAAAGATCTTTTCTTCAGTATGGTGACATGTGTAGTCCAAGGGTTTTGTTCAAACCACTGACTAAGGTAGATATGGATGCGAGTTTGCATCCATACGGCATGAAAGGAGCAGATTTTAAAGGGTTAGTTCACCCAAATATGACAGTTCTGTCATTAATCACCCACCCTTATATGTAGTTCCAAACTTTTGTTCATCTTTGAAACACAAATTAAGATATTTATGACAAAATCAGAGAGCTTCCTGACCCTCCATAGACAGCAATGCAACTGACAGGTTCAAGGCTCAGAAAGTTAGTAAGGACATGAGGAGGATCATTTGATTTTTCTAGACTGAGAGAGAAATCTGTGGTTCATTCAGAAAGAAAGAGGCCAAAAAAATGGCTAAAGTGAAAAATATACAATTGATTAAGGATGCCAGTGATGCATTCATAAATTGATAATAATGTGACAATGACCCAACTTATGTTTTTCCAAGGTATTGTCAAATCAGACATAGTTGTTATGCTATGCTAAGCAATTTCTGCTCAAAAGCATATCTTTGGATAATTTTTTTTTATCTAACTTTTGGTGCTCAACTTTTGTTGAAATTGTGTATACTGTAAAATATACTGTAAAAAGGACTCTTCTAAGGTTGCATAAGATTTTTCAAAGATGGCATTACAACGAAAAAACAAATTAACTGACCACATAAAGTTAAAGTGCTTTATGTGGCTTTGGCTTCTGCTCTGCTGGTTAACATTGCTGTCCTTACTAGGTAGTCACACTGCACAATCTCATTATGGGTGTTCAAAGCTCCTATTCAAAATCATAAATATATACAAAGAAGAACAAGATCACAAAATGATTCCAGCACTGATCTCATAGACAATGACATATTTCGATTTTAGCAGATTTCCTTTATAGTAGGTGTAAAAATTGAATTTCGGTTTGCAATTGAATGACAAATATCTTCTCAAATCCTCAAGTCACACCATGACTGAATGACCATCACACTTTTTTCAGATGAGTCAAGCACATCGCAGGCCCAAGGCTCCATCACCTGATGTTTGATTGGCTCTGAAGTCCAGTTGGCTCATTAGATGTTTCATCTAAGGCTCGTTTGGTCTTTTGTTCCAATGCTGGTTGGCCGTATGTTATCTGTTTGAAGCACACGGTGAGAAAATATGCAACTATGGTCCTGAAATTGTCTTGTTGGATTAAAGCGTCATGGTTTAAAGGGTAACACCTCGATCAAAAACAAGAAGAACGGATTCATATAATACTAAATTACCTCGTTGTAGCTCTATGTGAAAGCAGTAGCTTACTTGTTAACGTGAGCTAATCTGCAGTTCTCCTCTGGCTGGATGCCCAGCAGCTAATTTCCAGTTTAATTTTTTAAGCACATGTCAGATTTCGTAAAGGACTTATAGTGTGTGTGTGTGTATGATACATGCAGTATTGGACAACAGATAATTTGAGAGTGCATAAGTTTTTTCTGCATCTGTTTTGCTAACTGACCATGTGACTGTTAGCGAGCATGCTAAGCAACCGACATCCTTACTTTATTTCCTTCTAAATCAGTATCACACCCTCTGAACATCTCATTATAATATTAATCAATATTAATATTTAAATAATAGACTTTACTATACTTTCAGCTTTTTAGGGTAAAATTAAAGGGGAAGTGTGCGATTTCTGTTTACACATCCATTTCAATAAATGCTATGCATTTATGTTAAGCATAAAAAGCAATATATTAAATACGATGTATTACTGCTTTTACAGCATTGTCACTATTTAGCCAAATTTAGCAACACTTTTCTGTCACAAAACTTAATTATCTTACGGATCATAGTGTTTGTGTATAGCATGTAAACTTATATAACTGGCCAGCATCAATCTGCTAAAGGCCACTATAAAGCTTGAAGATATTAGGATGTTATAAACATTAACATTATGATTTGTACCATACTGTTCCATATTTGCCCCTACAGGGTGCACAGTAACACCTAAATGCTGTACCTTTAATTGCCGTCACATTATTTTAAGTTATTTTCAATCATAACATTTCTTATTTGTAGTGCAAACCTAGTTATTTACCTATATCACCTAATGATTCACAATTCTCATACAATCAAAGAATATAGCTCACTTTTACATTGCAAAATAAGGTGGATGATTATGGTAGCATACTTTTGAGGAGAAAACGGGAAGTGTGGAAATTTCACGGTTTTGTGGTATAAATACAGCTCCAACCAGAAAGGAACAGTGAGATTAATTGTCTAACTATTAGATTATGTTTTATTACCTCTCATTTCACACAGTTAGCATTAGGCTAATGTTCAGCTCGGCCCCATGAAAATGCGTAAAAACGAAAACTTGTGGTATAAATACGCAAAAAATGGATTGTGGCGTTTATACTGTATGACATGTACGTGTTTGGCATGCATATAATACCCCGTTTTTGCATGCATATGATACAAAATTTGTTGGTGTGCATATGATACGCATCTACCCATTGTGTTACCCCATGTATCATCAGCCTTATAGGCAAATATTGTTGCATTTTGTCCCAGGTGCAGTACGTTAGTGAAGCAGAAAAAAACTTTAACACAGTGTATAATTGGTTTTTCTTCTTTGTAGGTTTAACACTTCCCAAGACCTCAACGCTCTGCTTGGACAAGCCTTGCCAAAACAGGGCAGAGTGCAGGGAAGCCCCAGCTGACTTCCTGTGCCAGTGTCAGTCGCATGCGCCAGTCCTGCCCAGCACGCGTTGCGATTCTTCCAATGCGCTCTGCCAGCTGTCCATCTGCCAGGGCAATGCGACGTGTCAGCCCACCGGTGCCCACCCGGGGGAACTAGTTTGCCAGTGTGAGCCTGGGTTGTTGGGGCAAGACTGTCAAACGAGTGCCCAGCTCTGCGCTCAGGGGCTGTGTGGGGACACTCCCCGATGTCTGGCAGTGCAAGAGAGGAGCCCGGGGTACGCGTGCATCTGTCAAGAGGGTTACACCGGGAGTTCCTGCGAGAAAAAGGTGGACCACTGCTCCCCCAACCCCTGCCGCAATCGTGCCATCTGCCGCAGCAGAAGGGACGGCCCCACCTGCTTCTGCGTGCCGGGTTTCCAGGGTAAACACTGCGAGATCGAGGTGAATGAATGCGTGTCGTGGCCCTGTAGGAATGGAGCCACCTGTCTGGACAAGATCGGGCACTACATCTGTCTCTGCAGGCCTGGATACACGGGTAAGTGAAGGGAGGGAGAGTGTGACTCACATGTTAGACTGACATGGGGAATGTCTCGAGCCGTGCCAAATGCTGTGGATGAATGCCATCTTGTGGATGAATGATGGTGCTGCAGCCTGAAATGCAACCCTTGAGAATTTCATGGAATACTGTTGGCACTTGAGACCGACTCCAGGCTGAAGTCTCGAAATCGAATTATGAGATATTAAGCATTACAATTTGATTTCAAATGTTGATTTAAAATTTTCAGATGGCCTTACTGAGTTAATATTAAAAATAGTAAAGGTTGCATTTTCACAAATTGTTCTTTACCTTACAAACAAACTCATAGATTTTTGCTGGGCTTTCACAGGGAGAGTCACATTTGCTTTTAAACATGCAAAGATGTTTACTATAACTTACTAAAGAAGCTAGCAGGTTTAAATAAATATATATATACCTTTTTTTTTTTTTTGATGATGATGATGATGATGATGATGATGGCAATGATTATATAATTAATAAGGGAGCACGGGGTTAGTTCACCGCCCTAGTGAATATTTTCCTTTTTTAAGTCATTACTTTGAATTCTCTACTTAAAGGCTATTAAACATTTTCATTAAATTAGGTTACAACATATTTAAGGTTAAGGTTTAAGTACAAAGTAATATTAAAGGATAAATAAATATTAAACATTTCACCCTAAAAATGTAAAATGTGTCCTCATTTACTCGCCCTCATGAGCTAGGACTTTGAAACTGGCTGCAGGAGAAATCAAGCAATTGTTAAAAGGTGCCATAGAATGCATTGAGAGGATATGTTCAATTGTTCTCTGATATGTACATAGAAGGTATGTAGCTTAGGTAAGGGGAAAAAATGTCCAGAAACGGTTTTACAGGTCCAT
>JAUMHQ010000038.1:1562861-1572949 GCA_032361165.1 Enteromius paludinosus | reverse complement strand
AAAATTACAGACAGACATAAAATTACAGACAGACAGACAGACAGACATACAATTACAGACTGACAGACAGACAGACAGACAGACAGACAGACAGACAGACAGACAGACAGACAGACAGATAGATAGATAGACATAAAACTACAGACAGACAGACAGACAGACAGACATAAAATTACAGACAGACAGACAGATAGACATAAAATTACAGACAGACATAAAATTACAGACAGACAGACAGACAGACATACAATTACAGACTGACAGACAGACAGACATAAAATTACAGACAGACAGATAGACAGACATAAAATGACAGACAGATAGACAAAAAATGAAAGACAGAGACATAAAATTACAGACAGATAGATGGACAGATAAATTGACAGATAGACAGACAGACACAGACAGACAGATAGACAGACATAAAATTACAGACAGACAGTTAGATAGACATAAAATGACAGACAGACAGACATAAAATTACAGACAGACAGACCGACAGATAAAACGACAGACAGATAGATAGACAGATAAATTGACAGATAGACAGACAGATAGAATAATAGATAGAATGATAGACAGACAGAGGTCTGTGAGTGGTAGTATTTGAGTCTATAGCTGCTGTGTAACTGTGTTGAGTGTGTTATCAGAGGCCAGCGGTTCCTCTTCTGCTTCTAAACACCTACCACGCTCAGATTCACTGGTGTGTTGGGCTTTGGCACAGGGTGGGTGTGCAGCGTTTCCAACATGTCGTTCAAGTCGTCTTCCTGCGACGACAAAAAAGACAAATATGAAAAACCAACAAATGAAAAAGAAAAACACAAAAAAAAGGAGTGCGAAAGAAAAACAACGGCAACAGCAAATCGCTTCCATGATTTAAAGTGCTGGGCGTAAAGCATTCCTACAGCAGTCTGCAGAAGAGAAATATATCCGACTGACACACATTTAACGAGCGATCCTGAGGTTAAGAGACGGTAAGCTAGGCTGCGGCAGACGCTTATTATTCTGGGGATGATTTATGGCGAACATTGGCTGTTCGTAATTAACCAAAGGTCCTTGCTCAGAGCGGGCGGCTTTAAGAAGCCATTGGAGAAAAGCTTTGCCACAAAACAGGCCTCAGGATTATAACGCTGAGCTTTTACGAGCTTTTACGACAAGAGTGCAATTTACCCTCTCAAACTTGCTGAAGAATAGCGATGCCGGTGCTGTTAAAACACGGTCTGACATCGAATAGTAAGGCACATATTTAGATCGCCCTTTCCTTGTAAGCAAATCCCAGATTAGCTGTTTGGCCGGAGCTTGCAGCATGTATGGCTGTTTAGACGTGTGCGTGTG
Source organism: Enteromius paludinosus (assembly GCA_032361165.1). Lineage (NCBI taxonomy): Eukaryota > Metazoa > Chordata > Actinopteri > Cypriniformes > Cyprinidae > Enteromius > Enteromius paludinosus. The sequence continues at coordinate 1,571,614 of JAUMHQ010000038.1, read as the reverse complement.
TGCGTGTGTGTGTGTGTGTGAGCCGCTGTCACGAGAGCCTGGATGCTCACACGCATGGTCAGTAACAGCCTGAGGAAACACTTCATTTACCCTCGCCATAAACCTTCAGCGCTCTTGTCCTTCCTCGTCAGTCAACGCCGCTTCACGCGGAATCCAACGACAAACGTCAACCCGGTCAAATTCATTTATTAGATTTTCGGTTTTTAAGGGGAAAAACTTAAATTGTAAATATATATATATATATAATTGTTTTAATTTGTGTATTTTTCATAAAAATTTTACAAACTGTCAATATTTTGGGTTTGTTTTTTCAAGGTATCATTTTTTTTGTACTTTTTTGTTTTTAGTTCAGCTTCAGTTTAAGTTATTTTAGTAGCTACATCAATTAAAATAAGAAATGCTAAATTAAAAAGCAATGCTGCCTTAACAATCAGCGTAAATAACATGTGTTTTTATATTCCATGTTTATTTATTTTAACCCCAAAATTTTTTTCTTCTTGTTTTGTTTCATTTTTTTTTTTTTTCACATTGGCCAATAAATAAATACAAACATATATGCACATAAATATATAATTTTTATTCTTGAAATATTAGCAAAAATATATTTATATAGTGACATATTTGATGCAAATGTCTATCTAAATAGTTTGTATATAGCACTGGGCACAATTATTAGTTTTTTATTGTTCATAAGTTCAATCTTGTATACATTTCTGCACTTAAAGAGTTTTATGAATTATTTAGACACATCTTTCATGCTTGCATTTCATAAATAAGGCCCATTTTTTTAAATAAATTGTTACATCTAATTTACATTTCCATATAAACTACTGAAAATATGAATTGTCGCATTGCACGCAAATTTCAGTTTTAATTTTACGCAAAAACTATTTTATTTCAAATTCTCTGATACAAATCAAATCCAAATAAAAATGTCTAAATTATGCGTACATTTCTGTGCAAATTGTCTTTCAAATATAAACATCTGCATTTAATGCCAATGTCTATATAAACAGTACCCCCAAATATCATTTTTAATATAAAAATCATACAAGGCGTGAATATGCATATTTACATTGCAAATCGCATTTTTTAGCAAATTTCAGTGCAGATTGTTTGCGAAGTCATTTGTAAAGATAAACAATACACTCAGGCTTTTTATTTGTCGTTTTCATGTGTGCTTTGCTTATTTGCATCAAGCAGCACGTCTTTTCCCAAAAGAAAACTTTCTGAATTGCATTTTTACCATCTGTTGACCGCTACGGTCTCATAAATGAAGTTCAATGTCTTTGAAAGTAGCACTGAATAAGCATCTGCTGAATGAAAAAATCATTCAGAGAACGTTTTTCGCGTAATGAACAACGTGAAATGTGAAGAATGAGGGAAAACAAAAAGGCATACTTTTGGTAATGGAGCGGGTCGATGACACCGAGGATCTAAGGGCTTAATTCCCGACCCCTGTAACTCCCAGCGTACTCAGCCCATGATTTGTTTGTGTAGAGGAGGCTTGGACTTCCTCACTTCTCTCGGCTCCGTTACACATAACTGAACGATAACGGACTGATACAGAAACTCCGGCTCCACACAGACTCTGTTTTTCATTTGATGTTAGCTTAATATTTTTATCCCCTTTTCCCGATTCAAACTTTTCTTCATCTCCTACTGCTGTGAAACTTTCAGAAAAAAAAATATATAAAAAAAGCGATTTGGCACAGTGTATTTCCTGACAATTTGTTTCCCCGTATATCATAAGGACTGACTTCCTGTTCGATGCTCGGTCTGTTAAATGTCAACAACACTGCAAAGCAAAGCGCAAACCAACCAACTGTGCCTGTTTCGCCGAGATGGATTATAGATGACGTTTTTCTTTTTCCTTTGTCTTTACACAAAACAAAACACTCAAGTTTTGCTTCGCAGTGGCACTTTTGGCTCACAGGCTGGATGGGAGAAGCGTGGGTAATTTCAATGCTATTTCTGACATTAGCCGTTTGCTCAATAGGGGGTCCGGCGTGGTGCAATCAGTCAGTGACCTCACAGAGAACACTTTTTTAACAGTTAAAAATATTTACATCTACTACAGATACTGTTTGATCTGTTTACATACTCAAACTCATGGAACATTTTTTCATCTGTATGAGCATTTAAAAATTCATTTCATAAGAATATTTATATATTTAATGTACTTATTCATTTGCGTAAACAATTAGCAAATGATGATGTAATTTTTATTTTTTTTTTCCATTTAAAATTGAAGACTTAATTTAGCAAGTAGTCTATTTTAATGTTTTTTTCATTGTTTTATTAATGATTTTACATAATGATTTACAGTATAGCAAATAACGGAACTCTGTGTAAATCGTAAACCCATTTGTTCATAAATTGCCACATTTTTATGCACATTTCTGCCTAAATCACAAAACCATGGAAGAAATGTGCAACTAACTTGTTTGAAAAAGCCTGAAAGAGTACTTAATTTTATACACACACACACACACTTATTTAGCACATTTTTGCACATTGAGGACTTCAAATTAGCTGCTTTAAGTCGTTTGACATGAGTCTGTACTTAAAAATCTGCTTTTAATGCAAATGTATTTAAAAATTGTTTTAGAAACAATTTCAAATTTGTAAGCCAGTTTCATTCAAATTTCTATTTTAACCTTTATAAACTCATTCTCATGTTCCAAGGGTAAAATCTACATTAAAAGCGACCATTTAAGAACAATTTTATTAACGTGTAATTATTCTTGTGTAAATTGCAGCACCCAATGCATATTCTTCTATAAATAATAAAACCATTTTCAGAAACTTAGCTGATGTTTAAAAAAAAAAAAAAAAAAAGCATGACATTTGATGACGTCCAAAATTGTTCATAAATCCGTTATTAAATAAATGATCCCATTAATTATCTTTTTTGAAATTACAAGATTTATCGCAAAATTCTGTGTAAGTGTAAAATTTGCAAACTTCCCTTTACTCACCTGGTGTTTTGATAAGTAGTCTGCAAGGGTGTTTAGCAGCTTATAATAAATTTCAAACCATGGGAGATAGCTGGCAAAAAACACACAAGAGCAGAAAAATGCATTAAACACTTATTTAATAGTACATGTCACAATAAAAGCCTATAAAAAAAAAGCTAGTATTAAAAGACCAGGTGTCATTTTCTCCAATCCCCCACAACCGATTCTTCCTCACCTTGACTTCTAACCTGGCGGGCTTCATTATCACATTCTTTGTACTCGCTGACACTCGCATTTTAAACATTCCAGCCACGGCGCGGGCTAAATAAAAGTATTTGGTTTCTTCAACAAAAACACGAGTGGTCCACTGTAGCCCCGTAATAAACCAGGGATGGGATGGTTTACAAGCATGCTGCTCCCAGATGCACAACCTGAACCCCATCGTCGTGCTACATATGTCACCGTTTTTATCCTCTCCCTAAAATTAATTTCCTAGCAGGAGTACAAAAACGAATTCACACCTTAGCAATGTGTATTAACTAATCACGCAACGACTGGCCAAGAGTATCTGCAACATTGTGTGCGTTGCCGCCTGACAGAATCTTGGCAAAGTTGACAGGCCTTTAAAGATGGAACGCGGCCAATGTGTTGTTTTGGCTTGAAGGTTGTAAGAACACACACCATTTATTTTGTTACGCAATCTAGTGAAAAAAAATAAAATGCGGCCTGCTAGCGGGCTCTGACTTTTTCTTTCCCGGTATGTAGGCGTGATTACAACATGCATTTCGACTCGGTCAGAAATCTTCCGCTTAACCGAGAGCGATTACATCAGCTATTCTTTCCAAACGACTTTTGTTGGTCGCTAATGCTTGATTACCGCAATTGGAAAAGAAGAAGCTTAAATTAATAAATGCGGTAATTTTCAAGAAAGCAGAACAAGCTTTTCGTCTGATCCCATTCTTTTTCCCCCCTTTTTATCCTTCCATGGGTCAGTGAGCTCTCCAGCAGACTGGAATTAACGGTCAACAAAAAACACAACTAAGTGTATCTAATGCAAATTTTCATATTGCCGAATCCGTAAGGGGCCAGTGGCACGGCGTTCCCAGGGAAGTGCGCTCAAGCGTGAGACTTTGAGTCTGGGTGACCATTAACCTAAAACAATCATCTCTTAACATGCCAATATTTTGACGTGCGCGACGACGTTCGCAAACCAGGTCACACTATACCAAATTAAACGCGTCCATGCAAATTTCTAGATGGATGAGGGGGGAAAAAAATGGTTAGGATGACGTGTTGTTTGAAATATCGCGATCGACCGACACCTTGCGTTTCCCAACAAAGCAAAAAAATCATTATCTCTCGCTCGCTCTGTTTAAAATGCGAGGCTCCTAGACGCTAATCCTTCATTTTTCACATGTGAAGGGGATTTTCTCCTTGTCAGAAAGGCACGGCGGGCCTTGGAGAGCACAAACACTCATTATACAATTACTCATTATGTAAATCTTTTGTTTTAAAGTCAAATAAATCACCGCTCTATAAGCAGCAGGCTTGCGTTTATGAAGACATCCAGGGAGGAATACCTTTCGCAAAATCCTGGATTCATCTTTTTAATTTTAAGTCATAAAGCAGAAGCACACGATTTCTCTTCTCGTTTTAACTTTTTTTTATAAACAGGCTGAGGGGAGCACGGCACCCCGGCCCAATCTCTTCACAGCTAGTAAGTAAAAATGTGTTTGTATTCGCCAAATCCTCTGATAGAGGCACATTCATCATGCTGAACTGTGCTGAGACGAGCCAATCTCAACGGCCCTTTTAGGTTCTCTAGCGTCGAGAGTAAACCAACTTATCTGTGGCTTACCGGCAATCCCTAACAAACTCGAGCTCCTTGCTTCCACAGGCAGAAGCATCAGATAAGCTCGAGCGAATGGTTTGATAGCCCGAAAAAAAAAAAAGACAAACTGACCACCAGTGAATAAGAGAATGTGTGGGTCATGACATGATTAGAAAAGATTCACTTGTGTTTTCGAGGATTAAGTGCGAACTACTTGAGTGCTACTTCTGAGACGAAACATAACTTTTGTCAAGCCATATATATATATATATCTCAAATTTCTAATTTCCACTATAAATCAGTTTGAAGTCATATTACGCATTTATTTTGAAGTTTTAAACTTCATGCATGGGCTTATACGCTTGTAGGATCTAATCGGCCCTTAAATCAACATGCATTCTAAATCATTGGAGGTATTTAGGAGCTTTAAAAGCAAGTCAGCTTGCACCTTGTATCCTTCCCAGGATGAGATACGATTACACCCGGACTTTTCCTGAGTTTCATGTTCAGCAAAGGGAAAGAAATATCCCTAAATGGCCACTCACTCTGCCGTCTGAGGAAGACGCCAAATCGGGTCCCAGCCATCAAATAAAACGGGGCGAGAGCGCGAGAGAGAGGGGGTCTATTTCATCTGGGGTCTCGCATATGTCCGAAGGCTACGCGCTCAAGAGTGTCCGAAGGCCGGATGGGCGGAGAGGGTGGGGTAAAACGGAACGCTTGTGTTTTTGAAGTGGTTTGGCCTGAAGGAACCCTGGCCTATTTGGCCGGGGCTAAACCTGCAAAGCTACAAAAGGCTGTCCACATAAAACTGTCCCTCTCATTAGGCAACTTCCTCGTGTAAGCTTAGGTGACAATTTTACGGTCCCAGCACTTCAACAAATCACAAGGACACAAACTGTTTTAATTACTTTTCTTTTATATTCTGCTAAAAAAGTGTAAATGTGTGTGAATAAGAAAAAGGCCTCCCCTGCGCAAAACTAAAATTGCACAATTTATTGATTTATTTAATTATGTATGTTCTTAAAAATATTATATATATATATATATATATATAAACTACACTTTCTTTGTCACTTTTGACCACGTTCTTTCCAAATAGATGACATAAACAAAAGAAGTCTATGGGAAAAAAAAAAAAGGAACAAAACTTTGAATGCATTTCTTATTATGAATGAAGGAAGTCATGCAAACTACTCAGAATGCATAATGAATTTTATACATCATATGTCAAATGAATTAGCATGTAAAACTCAGTGAAAGGGACAGGGGAGACTCTTGCTAATTGGCAGCAGGGCTTCATGCATAATTATTGGTGAACCGTCTCCGGCATGCCTCTGTGCCTGAATAACGAGGGGAGAGAAAGAGAGAAACACACACACACACACACACAGACACACACACAAACAAAGGCCATCCTGGCCAGGGTGGGAGGAGGAGAGATCTCGACAGGAGCTCATCATGACAATGATAAACCTGCGATTGTCCATCAATACCATGTAGACGGAAAGGGGAAAAAAAATGTGGTATGTCCCAGTTGAGCTGCTCTGAATTACTAAAAGTATTTCTTTTATTAAATACACTGCTTTATCGTTTATATAACACACAGTCTTCAATCTCCAGTTTTCCATTCTCAGTGGAACAGCTCAGACTGAAAACATCAAAGCACTTGCCATTGTATTAGGATCTAAAAAAACTAACAAAAAGAGCATTCCTGCCTGTGTATTATTATTATTATTATTATTATTATTATTATTATTTCATTGAAGTCAAGTATTGTTTGCTTCGAATCCCTTGATTTCAGAATCTAGAACTGATCTGGAATGTTTTAACTTAAAACAATGTTTAAAATGCAACAATGAATAAAATGCATTAACAAAAATCTCTTACCTGAGCAAACAGATGCAGATCCTGCAGCCAGACGTCAGCCGGCAGAAACCGAACCTCTGCTTGCTCTCAATGTCTGTGAGCACAAATGTGAAGTTCTGGCCCACCTGAGTCTGGGACACTCTGCAGACCACCAAACACAGAGGGAATTCAATTCAATGCAACTTACTTAGTAAAGTATGTACTTCAATTGTATCTGACGGAAACACTGTTAGAAGTTGACTAACTGAGCATTTTCACATTCGTTCAAAAGCCAAATGAACTCATATCAGAGTAAAAATTCTATAAATAGGCTACACAAATTTTCAGAGCCTTCACCAATTTCATTTACATGACATTTAAGGTTGTAGTAACTGAAATGAAGGCTGACGGTGTAGTTTATCTCCACTAGATGGCAGCAACAAAGCTTCAGCTGGAAGGAAGTGAACTTCTCACACAGCACATAAACTATACAACAGAGCTTTCCATTTTTCATTTCCAAGAGCAAACGAGCCAACACACACACACACCGCAGTGAGAACACCACATTTATTCAGGAGACGCGTCTACCATCATGCCAGTTAGGACAGACAAGCAAACAAACATTGTTTACTGGGGGCGGAGATCTTAATTCCTATAAAGGTGCTTTATTTCGACGGACCTCTTGGTGAAAGGTCTGACATTAGAAAGAGAAGTAGAAGCAAAAGAGGTGTGCGCCTCCACCCTGTGAGTCATCAGCGACAGCCTCTTGTAGGAATGCGTGTTGGATAAACAAACGTCATCATTTTACCAATTCGCACATCGATTAACTCATGTTCCGGAAGAATAAAGGACTTCCTACCTTTCGACGTCAAATGGGAAGCAGAACTTAGGCACTGTCTGCAGGACCTCCTATAAACGACACAAAACAAAAGCCATTAAGAGCCGATGCATCTGATATTAGTTAAACATTTCATTCAAAAACAAGCCTTAATTAAGGCTTATGATGTGATAAAAGAGGATTAGGTGATATTTTATGGAAATGTGCATTAAAAAAAGGGGGTTGAAATTTGAAAAATTGCAAGTGCAACTGATTTAAAAAAATAAAAGCACACTTTTTCTAAATAAACTGCATGAGGGATTATCCATGCTAACAGTGCAAACTGTGTTAATCCAATAAAAACACGCGAACAAAAGATTGCGAACAAATGATTTAAGTTTTTAGTGCATTGCTAAATATCTGCTAAAGCGTCAGAAGACAACTACAACTCAGTGTCTCTAAGATATCACTGTCCCTAAACACAGGGCTATTATACATTTTTTCCACCAGTTTTTCGTCCGCCAGACGAAATCCATCAGTACAACTGATTAAAAAAGTAAATGTGCACCTTTAAAAATAGTCAAAAATATGAATCTGATCAAACGCCTCTGTTGGAAATATAGAAAAGTAACGAGCGAACGAATGCATAGTTAAATTATTTTTTATTTCATTACTAAACGGGTGCTAAGCATTGTCTCAAGTCAACAAAAACTCCATTCTATTCTATTTTTGTTGCTACTTATTTTTATTTACTGTACTTATTTTTCTATTAAATTTTCTATTTTGCTGTTTACTTAATTGTTTTCTTAATGTGTCGATTTGTTATATTTCACTTCATGTCGTACTGTTTTTTTCATGTGAATGTGACAAATCAATTTTTAAATTCGTCCGACAGACGAAATCGTTTAGAAATGCAAAAGTGCACCTTTTCCCAAACTCCATTGGTTTGTAGCGCACACCATGTGAATCACATGACAGAATATAATATTCATCAGTAGCTGACAAACGAATGCCCAAACGAAAATATTTAAATTTTTACATTTATAATATACTCCTTCCTGGCTATAGCTCTTATGTAAGATTAAGGGTTTTTTCTTATGATTTTTGTCTCCCCGACGAAAATCATAAATCGATAAGAAGAAAAACATTATATATAACTATATATATAACTATAACTATATATATATATATATATATGCAGATGTCGCTGTTTTAATGTCATGAATGTCTTTTTACTGTTGATAGCATAACTGTTGCAAATAAACATACATTTTATATATGTTTTTAAAATATGCTAATA
>JAUMHQ010000038.1:1551193-1562761 GCA_032361165.1 Enteromius paludinosus | reverse complement strand
GAGTCGAACGATTGTTGCTGCTCGGTACACGCCATGTTTGAACGCCGCAGAACTGCTGCGTCATCGCGTTACACCCGTCTCAGTCGTGCCGGGGGCGGGGGAGCTTGTTTCTCATTGGTTCCCACTTTTTGGGGAATCTGAAACTCTTTAAAACGGCAGCTTGGCTAGACTGACTTTGCTCGCGAAATAGAATGTAGCATCACAGGAAGTATGGGCGGGCACACGCTAGTGAAATCAGGCTGGTTTGTCCATATTTCACCCAGTGCATTTTTGTTTGCAATCACTGTTTCAATATCATAACGTATATATGATTTAATCGCACGTACGATTCACAAACAAATGAATCATTTAATTGAGAGGCAGTTTAATTCATTTCAAGCTGTGTCTTATTCATTCTTGGTCTTCAAGTCTTGGATCAGAATGTTTGGTTTTCTTTTTTTAAGGACAGTTGAGATCTGACAGGAAGTGAGCTATCGACCCCAACGACTACTTTTCAAGTAATGCTTTCATTAAGCATGGGTGCATTAAACTAACCAAAAATGAAAGTGATTTCATCTTTGCATCACAAAAATGTGTTCAAACGGAAAACTGTTTTTTACAAATTTCTGTTTTACTGCCTTTTTGCCAAATACATGCAGCCTTAGTGAACATAAGACATTCATTATAAATTCCCTCAACACCATGTGATCATAAACTGATGTTTAAACAGGTGTCACAGTGCAGGACACTTGCTGTCATGCCCCTGCGTCAACTGCTTTGATAGAAAAATAAAGAAGAGGGAAAAGACAATAAAAAGTGTAATGCATAAAAAGAGATGCAACGGCATAAAAGGAGGCAAGAGAAAGCGATAGGTGAGAGGGAGGGGTAATAGAAGGGGCAATGCCCTCCAACCACGCACCTTCTGTGCTGCATATCCTGGAGGCTCCTGTGTTCTTACGGATTCAAAAATACCTTGAGACACATGCTTATTCATACACAGAGGCAAAGGACTTGCAAATCTCTATCCCGGTGGGATTTTGGATCGACGGGTGTGTGGGGGGGGGCTCACATGAAAAGCCCCAAAAATTCAGATGAGCTCTTTTATTATTAACACCCGCTCTGTCCCTTCAACAAGCCAGATCCGGCTTCGAATCCGAGCAATGCAATCAAATATTTGCCATCTAGTAGGAGTACTCAAAGCGGAGATGAAAACGTTTTGTCGACTTTTCAGAAAGACGACAGCACCTGGCGCGCTCAGGTAACGCATCGCAAACAAAGATGGTCTTATTTAGCAATTAACCTCTCAAACGCGGTTTTTAAAAAAATGGAAAAACGTGCAAAAATGACCGATTGGCTGACCAACTGTCACCCTTTTTGGTAGGGGGGGGAGGTTTGTACACTGGGGAATGTAGTGAGATGAAGGCCCCTGTCTGTGGGTGAAAAGCTGTCAAAGGGACCCCGGCTCCTTGCCTCCGCAGCCTCCTGCTGCCATATTGTGAGTGTGTTTGCACGGGGCGGGCAGACACAAAGGGATTAATGGGTTAAGGCTGAAAGTTGAAGGTTAGGAGGGTAAACCCAACCCCTGCTGCTGAGCCAGGGAGAGAAATGTCACCGTGACAGACCTGGGGCTGCTTAATCCCCCTCTCGCCCCTCTCGCTCCCCAACGGCCTCCCCTCCTGGGCTTGACACACTGAGGCCGCTCCTGTTCCCAGCAGGTCTGCGAAGCGCCCCGAGCCAGTGAGCACACACAGACACGGAAACAGACAGACAGATAGACACACACATGTACACACACCCACTCACAGGAAGAGGGGCAGACGGACTTGACAGACGTTTCAACTAGGGCTGGCCAGTACAGAACGTACAGCGAGAGAAACGTGTCAAGTCAGTAGAGAGATAGGCCAAGAAATGTGACATACAGAGGCGGATGTGTCTGAAATAAATCTAGATGAGTAAAAAAGGTATTAGGCGCAATGCATACGGTCACACATAAATTAGCTGATGCGTAGCCACAGGTGTGTGTATGGAGAGCCAACTTGATATTTATGGATCTCTATAATGCCTTGGAGAAAGATGTACTGTTAGCTGCACTGTTGTACTGGGTTTTTTTACATATAGGTGCAGAACCACATTGCCCATGATCCTAAGAAGATCATCCACCAATTAGGGAATTGCCACACTCTTATGAAGCATTTATTTATTTATTTATTTCATTGCATGTCATATGTGAACTACATAAAAAAAAGTTTGCAAAGTTTAAAATGGTTTAAGTTCAAACAGTTAAGGTTTTAAAAGTTTGGAAAGTTTAAGTGTGATGTTTTCAGTCTGAAAGAGTTAGAAATAGTCAGATTATACTGTAGATAGAGGATTAGCATGCCGTTACCATGACTAGCAAGTTGGAAGCATGTTTCAAGTTCCTAGCACGATCAGCAATTTACGAGTATATTGCTAGCATGATTCTAGCATGATTAGTAAGTCGGATCAGTTAGAGAAGATATTGCACACCCGGTGAGATCAGTCTGAAGATCTGGGTTTGGAGCTCGAGGAGGAGTAGTGTTTGATCATTTTAGTCTCAGAAGAAGTAGTTGTTTAAATCGGAGGTTAAGGTTATAAACATGACATACATAAAAAAAAAAATAATTTAAAAAATTTAAAAAAGGTCTAAATAAAAATGATTCAATGCATTGTATGCATTTACTTAGCATTATTTTATAAAAAAAAAAAAAAGTTTAAATAGAGGGGGTAAATAAATACATTTCTGGTAACAAATAAATTTGAATAAAATTAAAATTGCAAACTAACTCAAATTTAAGTCCTATAATAACTGAAATAATTGAAATAATCTAAAAGTGAAACGGTTAAAGATGTATAGAAATGTATTCAAAACTAATAAGAAGGAATACAACCACTAAAACTAATTAAAAAGAACTGAAAAAACTAAAATAAAAAAGTAGGTATCAATACTTGTAGATATTATTCAATAATATAGGAGCGTTTAAATTAATTCTAAAATAACACTATTTAGGTGTAATCAGGTCTGTATGTGACCTGTTGTAAGTGTTAATTTTCAGAAATTAAGATTTATAAATGATCTGAAAGCGGAATAAATAAGATTCCCGTTGATGTATGATTTGAATGGATAGGGCAATATTTGACCGATATATAACTATATGAAAGTCTGGAATCTGAGGGTACAGAAAAATCTAAATCCTGAGAAAATCACCTTTAAAGTTGTTCAAATGATGATCATAGCAATGCATATTACTAATCAAAAAGTACGTTTTAATATATTTTCGGTAAGAAATTTACTAAATATCTTCATGTAACATGATCTTTACTCCCTATCCTAAGGATTTTTGACAAAAAAAATTAATAAATCAATAATTTTGACCCATACAATGTATTTTTAGCTATTACTACAAACATACCCCAGCGACTTGAGACTGGTTTTGTGGTCCAGGGTCACATATAGGTTTGTAAAAAATAAATAAATAATAATAAATAAATATGTATGTATATATTGCAATACATTTAAAATATGCTGCTTTTGTATTCAACAGAAGACTTTATTCATGCATTACTTCACTAGACTGTGGTTCACTGTGCTTCATTTCCTTATAAATATAAATATGTTATGAGTGCCTTTTTCCCCAAGACTCAGATACTCTTTTGCTTTAGTTTGATTTGAATGACTTTTTAATGAGAAGGGGAAAAAAAGTTCTGGAAACGGTAAAAAGTGGACTGCTGCAATCAGCTGGCATCAACTGCGTCTTACGGTGGCTTAAAATCAAACCAAGTATTTAATTTGTAAATATCATTAGCACGGTATTTAAAACACAAACCATTTCTACAAGGGAAAGTAATCATGCAAGTGAAAATGACTTTGGTCACCGTCCATCCTGAAATTCAACCTTGGACAGTCTACAGACACAAGATGAATTTCAATAGTTCGTAACGTCTCGCACAGCGCTTTTAAAGCATAAGCCTGTTTACAGCTGTCCTTAACCAATCATCTCAGCACTTCCAATCTGATGCAACACGCTAAGGTGGTGGCAGCTCAATGTAATGCCGTCGCTGTTTTCATCTCACCACCACTGAAAACCCCATCGGCTGCCGTCGACCGCAAGGAAAACAATCTCGCCCCGCTCGCATCAGAGCCGGCAAAGTAATTTGACTGCGGAGCAAACGCCGGCTAATGGGTGAGAATTGAATTGAAATCACCTCGGAGGAGCGAGCTATTTTTCTTTTTTGCTTTCGCACCCAATGTGAAGCCGGCCGTGGGTGATGGCAGGCTTGGGAGGGCCCTTCCAGAGATTCCCCCTGGGCTTCGTGCACGGCTAACCTTCGACAGGACCGCCGCTGCGTGGCAACACGCCGCCGCCCCGAGCGCAGACAGCGCGGGTCAGTCGCAAATCAATGTTTTGACGTCCCGGGAATGCTTGTCTTTAAAAGTCGATACACGCTGCTTTGATAGAGCCGAGGCCGGAGGGAAGAAGGTTAATAGGTGAGTGGTGGAAAGAGCTCACAGCTGACACCACTTTTTACCACCTCTGTCTGTCTATCTGCGAACGGGATGGGTGTAGAGCCAATACGCCGAAACGCACGCCGAGCCGATTGAGTTGGAAAGCTGTCATCGTACGCTGATGAAAAACCTCAACATACCCTAACGGCTCCTCGGGATCGAACTGTGTTTAATAAACTGTGTCAACAAGTATTGTGAATACGTGAGGTGTCATTAATATAGGAAATATACGAAATACAACGCTGGGTCCTAGTGAGCATTACTGATTTGCACATCAAATACGTTTTTACTGTCTGCTATTGTAGTGCGTTAAGTGTGGACAAACAAATAACTTGTCGAGGGGTAGAACAAAACTATCAGATTTAAGCACCTGGGAAAGTCTACAAGATACAGTAAGCGACAGTAGTCGTCGTCAGATTGGTTGAATTATACGGGACTTCCGACAGCTCTTTTACGTTCTGCCTGGTAGACATAGTTGCTGTGAGGCTGGACCCGTCACGAAAGAGGAAAGCAGTCGCGTTTACGCCCGTGACGATGATCAGGGGCCTGTTCCATAAAACAAGTTTACCAAATAAGCCAGGTTTATTTCAGTTAGTCTGACTTACTATCATTCGGTTTGGTTTAAAATAAGTCTGACTAATTAAAACAAGCCTGGCTTATTTGGTAAACTTGTTTTATGGAACAGGCCCAGGGATCAACTAAACACCGTGTTTTCAAAGGTAGGTGAAATTGTGCGGTATAGAATCGTTAATTTACGAGTTTTACACACTGGTCTGTTATTGTGGCGATGTTTCCACGCTCCAAAATGTGATATTGAACGAAACGAACTGTGTTGGTCAAACAACTTTACTGGCGGCCTTTGCCGTGGATTCAAGACCTTCAACTGTTAGTGTGGCTACGTGAGACTAGCTGACGACTGACAAAATATTAACGACCAATCAGAACCCATCCTGCATTGGATGGCAAGAAAAATGGCAGCACATGCTTAAACAGAACCATATCATTTGTTGGTGTGGATGATAATATAGTTATTGTCGTTTCTTTATAGACAGCGCTCTTGGTGCGAACCGGCCTTAAAGGTATACAGTCTTTTTATGGAGGTACATTTAATGTATTAAGAAAAGAAAACTTAAGGAATAAATCGATTTGAACGCAATATGTAAACACAGTCTACAAACATAAGTGTATTTTAGTGGCAGCTCCTTCAAACAGATCTCCGTTAGTTTATTGCACAAAAACATTTAACTAGAATATGGAAATCACTTTTACTGTACTTTCTGAACGCACTGCAAAAGCGTGACTTCTCGTTTCCCAGTGAAAACGTCTACAGATTCTTAACTAAACATGTGGTTACTTGAGAAGCAAAGTGGCACGAGATAAGAAGTCTTGCATTATGAGAACTTCTTCAAAATCAAGTCAGTTTCTGGTTAAAACAAGAGCAAGGATCTGCCAATGGGCTTAAATTAGCTTGGTTCAAAGGAAAGGTTTATAAAACGTTTACATTGAAACTTGCATCCTGATTTCATCTCTTCAAACAAAACAATTTTCTGCTCTGAGTTAAGACCTTTTTAGGAGATTCAAGACATTCTGAAAGCTTTTTTAAGGCCCACAGAAAACATGGGTTACGTGAACCAAACTCCAACATTCGGGGATCATTTGCTCACCCTCGTGCCATTCCAAACCTGTATGAGTTTCATCGTTTTTGGGCAAAACAAGAAGTTGACCAAAGATTTTTTGAAAGCCAGTGAGATTTTTATAAATGATCTACATCCATGAGGGTATAAACGATACCCTGAAACCAACTTGCTGCAATAGGTAGGATCTTTACAGTCAAGTCTCTTCTGAACCAGACAAACGAGTCCAAACCCTTTGAAAACCAGTGGTTTCTGTCTTCATCCGGAGATGAAGGACTCTATGTGTAGCCTTTTTGTACCCTCCCTCCGTGTGTCTCCTCCTTCTCCTCTCGTCTCATTCTTGGCCAAAAGGTTAAAATGCTGAACTCGCAACCTCCTTGGCAAAACCTTTTCTTCTTCCGCTCCTTTTCTCGCTCATCTATAAAAGATTTATTTCACAGTATGTAGAGGTCTGGATTAACCCACTCCATGCCCCAGAACAAAGCCATTGTCTTTGTGCCCGAACAGGTCCGTGTAAAGAGGAAGCACCAGCTCCTCGACGTCCACAATAATGCCATTGTGCCTGGCATGCTGGAAGGGTCCTGGTTGTCTTTGGGGGCTCGTCTAGACTTTGAGCCAGCTACTCAAGGAATTGGTAGAAAATCCCATCAAGCAGTGGAGTGAACGTTAACTAAGGTAACCTGCTGTGAACCTGATGAAGATGTCAACCGAACATATGGGCAAAAAAAAAATTCTTTTGTTGGTACAAGGAGCTTTTTTCTTCCCCTCCAGAATGAAGGGGAGTGGAGAGGGGAGGGAGGCTAGTGTTTGGAAGCCAAAAGCAAGGAATAACTGTGGTCATCAGTTTACTTCTGGATCAGTAACTTTATTCTAGCTTCGAGCAGCTCTGCCCCCAGATCTCACAATTAAAAGGGTAAGCAGATTAGCAGGCATCTTTCAAGCTTGAACTGAAAGAAAACACTCAGTCGTTTTAAAATGTTGTTTTTTTCCCCCCTCACTCTTTTTTTTTTTTTCTCGCACGCCACAAATAGCATTACATTTCATGCTACTTTAGCTGGCAACAGCTTTAAAAAAGGATATACTTTACAGCAATGATATGCTTCTTTAAAGTATCACACTGATCGTTTACTGCCTGTGAACTTCTCTGTGAAAAGAGAAACCCCGAAATTCTCATGTACCCTGGACGCGGAGCACGCTAGCTGCCAAGATTACAAGTTTAGGAAATTTGCAAGAAGTTGCTACGTTCAAAGCTGTCTGTTGTCACGAGTATGACATTTTGGCAGGTACTTCATCTCTAAACATAAGTCTCATTAATGATTTGCCTGCGAGCAAGACTATTTAAGTGTATGCTGATATATATGTATGTTGATAATATAATAAAAATATTAATTACATACTCATATATATCTATATCTATATATGTGTGTGTGTGTGTGTGTATGTGTGTTTGAAAATTAACTTTTCATTCAAATAAATAACTAAATAGTATGTTATATATGTGTGTGTGTATGTATTTACAAAAGAGGATTAGGGCCAAACAATAATAAAAATGTTTTATTAATTTGTATGAATCTAACGAGATTAATGTTGTTAAATTCAGAGAAAAAAAAAAGTCGAAATAAAATGTTGAGAATAAACTTGTTAAATTACGAGATTAAAGTCATTAAATTTCGAGATTTACGTAATTTAACAAGTTTATTCTCAACATTTTATTTCAACTTTTTTCTCAAAATATGAGTTTTTTCTCATTATTTAACGACTAATCGTGAAAAGATTTAAATATATATTTTTGCCTGGCCCTAATCCTCTTCCAAATGTATTATATCATATACATACATACACATATATTATATTTATACAAATACACATACATAAACACATATGTATATGTATATGTATATGTGTATATGTATATATATATATATATATATATGCTACAGATGTCAATAAAGTGAAAAAAATATTAATACTACTGCACAAATATTTAAAAAAATTATTAAAACCATTACTCGTTGTATAAAAACCTCACAAAGATACAATACATACAAAATTATGCATACATACAATAATTACTTTCTATAAAAAATATTACAATTATATGCACTTCTACTACTACTAATAATAATTATTATTATTTTTAGTAGTAGTAGTAGTGCATATAATTGTAATATTTTATACATTTTTTTTATAAAAAATATTAATTTATTAATAATATTAATAATAATATGAATTAAATTATTAATATGATTATTTTGTAATAGTAATAGGCCTGTATTGCCGTCCTAATTTCTTGTGACATTTGAAGGTGCTTGGTATATAAACCCCTCGAGCTGTCATTCTGCATTGCGTCTGTTTGCAGCCGAACCGTTTTGCTCATTTTTTAACAAATGATCCTCATTTTACATTTGGAGAAATGTCATCATCATCATCTCCTCCGTGTCACTAGCTATAACTAATCACCTGCGACGCCCAAAAATGCAATCACGCTAATGTCAAAGTGAACCTGAAGCATGTTGCATTCGTACGCCATGCGAAAGCATGGACTTTGGCCTCATATGCACGCAAGCGAAAGTATTTCTCTCGCACACAAATACTAAAGCGCCGTGATTAAAAAAGGTGAAACGGATCAGTTATGGGTACGGCACGATACACCAATCCAAGCAAATAATGGGCTCTCCTGCAAACATCAAATGCTGATTATTCCCGTGCTTTATCGCAACGTGTGACAATTTGTCAAAAGCCTGTGCGGCTTCATTTGCATTTTTTACATACACTTACGGAGTTCAGAAAACGGCACAGAGAAAGAAAAAGAGGAATAGGAAAAAAAAAAAAAAAAAAAGCTAGTTGGGGTGCAACCCAATTTCACAGCTTCATGATTGAGTGGAGCAGCATATGGATGTCGGCTATGTGACAGTCCCGGCATATCACTGTATATTAGCGCAGTCTGTCACAATACATGTCCAATCGCGGGAATGTTTATCAACTGTCTTCATGTGAAAGATTTCTTCTTTTTTTTCCCCCTCTTTTTTGCATACCATTTGGTTGGGCTCATTGCTAGCATGCAACATTCGAGAAAAACAAAAAAAGCCAGTGCACCACAAAGAGAATAAACAACATTCAAACAATCTGCCTCGCAAATCACACCTTAACTCCTGACTCAAGGGTAATTTATATGCACAGTACAGACACGGTGGGGGGGAGTGTACTGGAGGTATTGCCAAGCTCGCTAATCACACCAGTCATCAAACTGCCTTATCTCAAGCTAGGCTACATCTCATGGACATTAATATGTCTTTACCTCTTAAAGGGGGGCAGCCACGACTCCGGTTTGGGTGCATGAGGAGAAAAGCTGGAAAGGGGCTGCAGCAGGTAATCACAAGTTGCAAACCATATGCTCGCACCATCTGCCTCACACATAACACATACACACATCTAAAAATGGGCTACCTTGCAGGAAAAACTCAATTATCTATTAAAGCATATGACAATTAGGCATTGGACAGAGAAGGTGTTTTTCTAAGTACTGTACACGTTCGTAGTGCCTATATGCCTTCAGGCGATCAGCAGTGACCTCCAGGAAACTGATTCTTCTGGAACAGAAAAAAAAAAAACAGAAACGTGTGAATTTGTCAGGAACTGATGTATCTGTGATATGCCATGATGTGTGATTCGTTTCAGCAGAAGTGTTAATGTAGAACTGAATGCGATGACGCAACAAAAAAAAAAAGAAAAGAAGATTCGGCGCTGTGAAAACTACAGAAAACTATGCTGTCTGACTCTCATGAACGATTCTTTTTAGTGAATCACCTGCCCTTCACCGAATGAATCACTGAATCAGTCGGTGGGGGTTAATGAGTCAATATCTGACTCACTGACTTCTACTTCCCTTTTACTGATGTCTGCCGTGAAACAACACATATTTTGCGTGTTTTAAGATTCGGCAATCTTAAATCTGGATCATTATTGATTGACGTAGTTAAAGGCTATTTGGGTCTGTGCTCTGGAAGGAGACTAAAGACTTAAAAACGTATTTAAAATTCGTTTTAAACATTAAAGAGGTCCGTTTAACAATTACGGTATGGAAATTCATACGTTTATTCAGCAAGGATGAGCTAAATTAGATAAAATTGAACATTTATAATGTTCCCAAAATTAATGATAATGATCATTTGCGGCACAGGAATAAATTACATTTTAAAATATACTCAGCTAAAATTTAATATATATATATATATTTTTTTTTTTTTTTTTTTTTGATCAGATGCAGCTTTGGTGAGTAAAAGCATTACAATCTTACCCACCCCAAACTTTAGGACGGTAGTATAGCTCGTCATTTAACCAGCCTTTCTCACAGGAAATGATGACTGGTTTGAGGAGGAGAGAGGCATGCACGCATACTTGACTAATGACAGTAACTGTATGCTAATTCAATCTGACACTCCCTGAATCAGAGAAGGAGCCGAGGACCAATCGAGTGAGAGACCGTGGTTTCATGTGTGACAACAAAGACCTCACGGATAAGTCACATGATATTCAATGACAAATAGCACAGCAAAGCCCTCACAAAGACAAGCAGTGGGGACTGACCTACATTCAGCGGTGAAAAGTGGGCTGGAGCCCAAAAAGAGGCCAGCACT
Organism: Enteromius paludinosus; assembly: GCA_032361165.1. Classification (NCBI taxonomy): domain Eukaryota; kingdom Metazoa; phylum Chordata; class Actinopteri; order Cypriniformes; family Cyprinidae; genus Enteromius; species Enteromius paludinosus. The sequence continues at coordinate 1,551,989 of JAUMHQ010000038.1, read as the reverse complement.
GTGATACCAAACTCAAAAAAATTGCCACAAGTCACTCTGCACGTGAACATTTTTAGCCGAGCTAGGCCTATATTGCAGCGTTTGAAAAATGAGAACTGAGCTAATGTAACGTGTCTAGTCTGCTTTCCAGGTTACTAGGAAACTTTCCGGTAGATTTTGAGGATAACCGTATACAACACCTAACTAAGATGCTTTTTGGCAAACATAGAGACAAAAAGACTAATTCTCAATTAACCGTGAGATCAGTTGTTTTAGCATTTCACACAGAAAGCCAGAAGTATAACCAAAACCCAAACTAATATTAACCCAATAGGCATTTAAACCCGCAACAGAATGGAACGGCACACGCGGGTCTCGAGGTGAACAAAAACACACTTTTTAACTAACTGGATTATTACTATTATTATATATTATATATATATTATGTATATTATATTTATTATGTATATTATTATTATATATATTATTATAACTTGACATAGCGGTCAAACATGTCCATCTGAATGTGTGCGGCTATAGAAGTGGTGTTTTCAAAAACATTTATTGAAAACAAAAAATTTTATTTTCATGCGCAAACTGTTGAGCTAAAGCTAATATACAAACACACACACACATATGGATATTTATGTATATATTAATTATACATAAATATATATATGTGTGTGTGTGTGTATATTATATGTGTGTGTGTGTGTGTGTATGTGTGTGTGTATGTATATATGTGTGTGTGTGTGCGGGTTTATGTGGTTTATGAGGACACAAATTTGTATAATGACATGGGTATGACATAGGTATT
>JAUMHQ010000038.1:1519024-1540871 GCA_032361165.1 Enteromius paludinosus | reverse complement strand
AAACTCTTTATTCTGAGGACACTGTCCGTACTGTAGTCTTCGAAGTAGTCTGACTAAGGCTTGAATGCCTTGTGATATATATATATATATATATATATATATATATATTAGTGCTGTCAAATGATTAATCGCGATTAATCACATCCAAAATAAAAGTTTTTCTTTACATAATATATGTGTTTATGCAGTGTATATTTATTAAGTATGTATAAATACAAACACATGCATGGATATATTTAATAAAAATAAGTTATGTTTATATTGAATATATTTAGATATAATATCAACTATAAGAAAATAAATATATAAATGCATTTACACGTAAGTACGTTCAAAATATATACTGTACGTGTGTGTTTTAATATAAACATAACAAACAAACACAGCATAAAAACATATTATGTAAAGAAAAACATTTATTTTGGATGCGATTAATCGCGATTAATCATCTGACAGCACTAATATATATATATATTTGCCTGTATGTTGTCACAGAAGGTCAATGTGTGTTCAGTGAACAGTAATTAACTTTATAGTTGCAGTAGAAATGTTCAGCTGGGTGACTTTACAGAAATTAGTTTCATAATTTAAGCATAATGTAAAAAATTATTTGAACTACTCAGTACAGCCAAAAGTTTGCCAACCCTCTCCCCTTACTTCCCCCCTCTAATGCAATTCTACAGTACAACAGAGGGGGCGCTTCAATGCATCTTGTACACGACACAGAACATGAAAAGCACATGAGGAAGAACACAGCGGCGACTTTAACATTTATTGGTGGCAGATGGCGAATATAGCTTCTCGAACAACAACAGTTTTTTATTCTGTAGGCAGTGGTTGTTAGAAGTGTCCCTAAACGTCTATGTATTATCAGAAGTTTGCAAGGAACGCCGTGACAGGACTTTTTAGTTTCTCTTTAAAGCATGAGATATGCTGCTGCTCGGTTCAGGTAGACTTTTAATATTAACCCGTTTTAAACACAATATAATAATGTCAAGTGAGGTCATCAATATGAGAACGCCGCGTTCACATTGCACTGTTCGCGAGAGCGACTCGATTTCGAATTCTCATAATACAAACACAACCGCGTCACGTGACGCCACGAGCACGCTCTCAGACGAAGACCGATTAATTCACGAACTCCATACGGACGCGTGCAAGGTAAGAGCAAAATCAATCGCTTATAACCTAAATCCAGCAGCTAACGTTAGTGTCACACTTCAGGAGACTCATGTAGATACCACAGAGAGTCTAAACTGGTGACCTATGTGAGAAAACCTAAACAACACAGATTTTTACATTCTTAAAAGAGCACACTAGACTTGCAAACCGGTCTGGCTACTTATGTATATGGAATACTGGGTCATTTATGAAAGTTCCTTTTGGCTGTCAGGAGCAATGCAGTTTGATGGCCGAGGGAAAGTTATGGAAGACCCGTAGAGTTGGAGGATGCACAGACAGTGTCAGCTTCACTATGGAGCCAAAGGATGGCATCTGAAATGGCATGCCACAAAAAGTGCCTCGGGCCCTTTTGGCGTCGAAGGCTGTCATAAATGAAGCCGGCGCTCTCTGAGGAAGAGTCAGGAATCATGCTTAAGAAACATGTTTGTTCCACTGTATTCTCATTAATGCTAAAGACTTGTACCTGTACGTTGTTAAACAAATATAAAGTGTACGTATTTGTTTTATAAGTAGTTTGATATTCGGTCATATTTGATCTGTTCACAGAATCAGAAAAGAACATACAGTGACCCTATAACTGGCTACAATGTGTTCACTGAGTTTGCACATAAAAAAAGAGGAAGATGCTGTGGGAGTGCCTGCAGACATGTAAGCTTCATGTTTCTGTGCTGTATATCTTTACAAGAGGGCTGCAAGCAAATCGCAGTAGGTATTGTGTATATTTTATATTAAACATTTTTTATTTAGTGTAAATTTAGTTGATTTTTTTATGGATTACATGATGCTGAGACAGGGGAGATCCATTCTGTCAGTAACACTGCAATACATAATAAAAGCAAACTGCCTACGTGATACTATTCTTTTTTTTTTTTTGTTTTTTTTTTTACTTTACAGTACCCATATGTTAACTCTTAAATTCTTGTTTTTCTCGACAGTGTCCGTACGGGCAAATTAACGTGGAGGATCCTGCTAAGAAGAAAACCTACAACTCTTTGTTTTATGTATAGCAGTAAATGTTAGGATCGGCTGAACAACTCATTTGGTGTGCTCCCATATTGAATTTGGACTTCTTTTAATGCACGTTCGTCTTACACTCTGTTTAAAATGATGAAATACGCTACACCAGATGTGCAACCCACACTCCAGGAAATGGTTCGAATCACATCTATCCACTGTGATTTGACTTACAGGAGTCGGTGTGCTCCTCTGTCAGATGAATTCCACAAGCGGGAATTTTCGCAGTGATGAATATTCATACGGTTACAGGCGATCTTGATTTTGACAGCTGTCAATTCAGACTACGTGCTTCCACCCTGGTAAATGTACGACCAAGAAAGCGCCATGGAAAATGAGGTCTTCTCATAAATGTGTGTCGACGTTAAATCCAAAGGTTTATTTCATGTATAGAAAATATGCATTGTATGTGGAGTTCACAGAATGATGTGTTGTTATTATTATTATTTGATGTAACTTTAATTAAAAGAATACCATTCTAAAAGTCCTTGAATTGTCCCGTGTTTATGCAAGAATGTATTTTCTTATACAACACACATATGCTATAGACGTGTACGAAGGTCCTGTATGGCATACACTTTGTGAAGGTGAAGGAGATTAAGCATAAAAATTAATTTATTTCCACATAAAGAATTGTTTAATTGCATATTAAGATTATTAATCATATTCAGTTGTTAGTGTCTGCTACCTTCTGGCCCTTATATGCATCTTCATATATCCTTGTCTGATTCATATCTCCCTGTGGCTAACTGAGATTGATACTCTGGTCTGATTTCAGGGCGAACGTTGTAAATGCACAGATTGCGTACAGATTTTTCAAAATCTCTTAGTTTCTGATCATGTGCAGTCGTTGTATTTACATGATACTTTGTCTGTAGATATGGAAAGCCAAGTAGGATTTTGCCCCAGGCACTGGCCATCCAACCTGTCACACAGCATTGCAGGGCAGGAACAAGGAAACGGTCTCTGAATGTGGGAATGTGTGTGTAGCAGAGCCCTGTCCCAGCTTTGCCGACTGGCGCCGAGCACGATATCAGGCGGCGGGAGGGTCCCAAGGCGGGCGCACATTTATCAGGAGCAAGGCCCTGTGAACGTCGACAAGGAGATTCATGATTTCAACAGTTCCAGGGCGGACAGGCAGGCGAGGGGCTTGTGGCATCGTCAGTCCGGATGAGAGGCAAATTTATTTGGATAAAACCTAAGATGAGGCAGCGGAGCGTACGGCAACAACATTTCCAGTGGAATGGCGAAGGTGTCACACTCATCAAGTACCTGGGCATGCCTGCCACGGGTCTGCTTGTTTTGCCTAGGGACTTGTCTGTCACATTAAAGTAGATGCATTGCCATTCAAGACCCTTCCCAGTCCCAGTGCCTGACCATGAAATAGGCCAACTTTCAAGTCTGCCTTCTTCCTCTGCATCATATGACTTCAGAGATCGCATAGTGTTGTCGTTCTTTCTGTCCCTCCTTTCTCTGTTTCTCGGTATTTGGTGACTGAGACGCAAACGCTACACAACGCTCAGAGCACAGACAGATTTCAAGAAAACTTGCTTTAGCAAACAACTCACAAGCCATGCGCTCGCTAGTCTTGTCATGTGCTGGGATCAGGTGTGGGAATCATAACAACTGAACAAGAAAACATGCAAGTGAGGAAAGGGAAAATGAGTCTAAAACCTCAAGGGACTACCTTGGAAAGAGAGGAAACTGGTAATGCTTGAGTAGCATCTCCATCCAGGAGATGCCTTTGGTATCGAAACTGAGCATCTGGTGAGATCTGTTTATTTCCTCTGTCAGTTAATTGTGCATACAAGTCGGCCGAAGGTTACAGGATTTATGTAAAATCTGTGGTTTATTGCATGAATCTTTCTGCTTATATTAGCCCTCTTCTTTTATATATATATATATATATATATATATATTGTCTTTGGTGCTTATCAAATGCACCTTTGTTTCATCAGCAGGTCATTAAGGTCAGAAACACCTAGGTTCTGGCTTCAGTCACGCTAAGCTTTCTCACCTGTAATTCCCTCTGAATTGAAACCCACCCAAGCTGCTGTGAGGGCTGCAGCTCCTGCATCTGCTGAGCTTTGGAGTCCGTCACCTGACCTTCAGCCAGAGCATATGCTACAGCAGAGTCCATGCACAGCCACTTTTCTAGAGGCATAGGGACAGTCTGCCTGGTCCAGCATCCAAACGTATCACTGGTCCAGGCGAACCGTCCTTTCCAGCTCATGGGGACTGGGGGCAACCCCTTGCACCCTCAGCAGCATCACGGGCCTCTGCTGTTCCCGCTATTCAAGTGCCCAGGCCAGGCAGAGGATGACACGCGTTGGCTGCGAGGAACGGATGTCAGCCGAGTGATGGCTGGAAAATCAGTTTCAGCATCTGGGCTGTCCCTCTGAGTGTGTGTGGGTGTGTGGTCCATAACGCCGTTGTTGGCAGTGTTTGTGTGTGTGTTGAATCAAACTGTAGCCGAGCAGCCCGTCTGGTCATGCAACAGAGACAATGTCATTCAGCCTTGGGGCTGAAGCCTTACCAAAGTGGTCAGATGGACAACCGGCTTCCCTGTGGTTGCCCCAGTGCTCCTGAAAAAGCTCACTGACAGTCACAGGGCCAGATTCCTTTGGACAGGGCTGTAAATATCTGCACAAAACAGTAGGGCATCTCCCCAAGACCTGTCCCAGTGTTCCAGCCAGACCGTCTGGCCATATCATGCCATATGTGGCACCGTTCAGGCTGGATCAGGTGGTCAACTCATTCAATGAGAAACCTTAACTTTACCTAATGTGAAAAGGTAGGGGATGGTCTTGAGATCAGCCAGCGTGATCTCGGCAATGTGGTGTAGAAACCTTCCATACCCAATATAGCTCGGAGTGCCAGTTGTCCTGATTGGCGGATGCAATTAAAACCAGTAAAAAATACCAATATGTGGGTGATGGTTTGTGCCAACAGGTAAGGGTGACTCTTTGAGGAACTTTTCTTCGCCAAAAGAATTGGTAGCAGAAGTTTACTGGAATCATTCCACAACAAAGTAACGCGTTTTGTTCGTGCAAGTTGTATACAACATTTCTTGCTACAGTTAATGCATTTGTTGCTGTACACTCTCAGACATAAAGGTACAAAAGCTGCCACTGGGGTACACCAAATGGGTACCTAAAGGGTCCGTTTTGGTACCTTAAAGGTACTTAAAGTGTACATATTTCAACCTACTGTACAAACGTGTACGTCTTTAAAAAGTACCGCCAAAGTGATAGCTTTTGTACATTTATTTCTGAGAGTGTAGACCACTGGATATCAACCCTGTTCCTGGAGCCTTCTTCCCCCAACACTGCACATTTTGAATGTCTCATTTGCACTAATTTAAAGTCTTTAATAAGCTGACTACCTGAATCAGATGACTGATCAGGGAGACCTTCAAATGCAGTATTGATTACAGAAACAAGGTTTTTGAAAACTGTTACGTACATCGTTTAGAGCACTGTTTGCCAAACTTGTTCTCGGAGTACCCCCAACGGTCCACGTTTTGGATGACTTCCTTAACTGACACATACATTTTAGTTCATGGAGCCTATACTAATGAGCTGGTGGGTTGAATCAGGTGTGTTAGATTAGGGAGACATCCAAAATATTCAGCCTTGGGAATCATAGTTCCCTGACGTGAATTAGTATATTGTGAAAAGAAGTTGCGGCATTGAAAGCCTTGGGACATTAGTGACTTAAATGTACAATTACGCGTAGCTTACATACTTGGAAAAAGTCACTTATGTATTATCTATTTATCAAAAGCATATATGTATAATGCGTCAGAACTCATTGTCTGTTTTTTGTGCTTCTACGGTGACTACAGCTGAAATGTGCTCAGCCTTCATTTTTATCCGTTTTGGATAAGGAAAACATGTCAGCATTAACTCACTGGTTTTTCCTGTGCATTATGGGAATTTCTAGGAGACTACAATTTCAGCATATATACTGGAGCCAGTGGGACGGGTCTTGAAATGCCAGACACATTGCATTGATTAACTAGGTAGCTAATTGAGATGCACACTTAGATGTTGAAATTAAAAAAATTACTATCTTAAAAGGTGCTTCCAAGGCAGCAAATAATGTTTTTTTTGGAGAATGGTTTCAAACTTAGGATCTGGGATTTGGACGAAGACTGCTCAAGGATATTAATACTGGCTGCAAGCACTGTAATAGAGGTGGATAACTTCATTGGGTTTAGTAAATTTAGTACAGTGGTGGAACGGGGGAAAAAAACAAGAAAAGGAAAAAAGGAAGAGAAGCGAAAAAAAAACTGTTGGTTAGGCAGCAGTTGGACTGTTGGGACGGGCTATGTGCTATGGAGCCATCCTCCATCTGTCAACACGGGGAGTTGTGATTCTTGCATCAGCAGAGCAGGGCTCAGCATCAAGAGAAAAGGGGTGAGGAGGGAGGGAAAGTGAGAAAGAGAGAGATTTTAACAGCAGCTAAATTCTCATCAGGCACGGTACACTGAACGTCCCCTCTTCGAAGCAAAGCACGAAACACCGGTGAGGAGCATCTGCTCTGTGGCTTTGTTGCCTCTTAAAAAAGTACACCACGGCGGCTCTGGAGAAATCGTTGTCCATCTTCAGTTTGTAAATATTTGTTTTACGGTTCAGTCGTCACATATGGTTCATAAATGGACACGGTTATTGTGTAATTGTCTGTATCCCACCACATTATGAATGACACATGTTAAAGTAGCCTATTATGATCATTCTAGGTGATTTTTTTATATTGATGTTAACGGATTTGCAGAAAGCCTGGGAAATTTAGTAGTGTGCCTTTGGTAATCTTCCAGCACTTTTTCATTTTAAGGTCTATTTGTGTACTTGTGTGCCTAAGTCTCCTCCTCTTTGACTTGCCTGGCATGAGAGGTTGCCCGCAAGCCAAACTCTTAAGATAAGATGGCTTACTCCTCACACCAATAGCAATCAAAAACACTTTTCATTCTTCAGTCAGCCACGTTTTTCTGAATCGGTGGACTCAGATTTGCAATATTTAGGATGTTATTGCATTGCACGTAATGGCCTTTTGTGTTTCAAAGTATAGGAGAACAGATGTTTGATCTTTTTGCGTTGGACATTTCACACTTATTTAAAGTTTAAATATGTTTCCAAAAAAAAAAACAGAGCAAACAATTCCCTATAAAAGCTTGTACTGACTCCACACTATAAAGAACATGCACAGAGGGCCTTGAGCACATAGGGTTTAGCTACTTTCTCCTTTTATGACAGATTTTCAGCAACCCAACGATTAGGTAAATCCCTGTTTTTTTTAGCTGTTGCCACAAAGCTGTGCATTATGTTACATTTATGTTGTTGTCGATCTTTGGTTGAATTAGGATGCAAATTAATTACAAATTGTGTTTGTATAAATGTTCCTGTTTGTTCTGTGCATAGGGTAGACATTGTTTTAGTCTCTAACTGTTTTATTTTTATTTTATGTGTGTGTTGTATATCTCAAAATGTAAAATGGGATATACTAGTCCCAAATTGGTCTAATACAATTTAAAGCAGTTTAGAAATATTACAAGTCTTAAACTGGGTAAATTAATGTCAAGTAGAAAGAAAGAGTACAACCGACCTCACTGTATCACTAACTGAAAGCAACTTTTTTTTTTTTGTGCATGAATTTATAGCGATTCGCTTGTTCAAAACAATTATGCAACCCCCAATGTAACGCTACACATGTTATTTCCAAAATGGCAAATGCATAGGAAACATTGCAATCCGCAACACCTTATAAATTAGAAAGTGTTACAACTCTCTCAGTCTTTCTTTTTTTTTTTTTTTTTGAAGAAAATGCAAAGATCTTGCATATCAGATGAATCGAAAACCTGCTGATTCAGGTGATTTCAGTTCTGTCGTTTCACGTGCATTAGCATGATCACGAATGTCATTAGAAGCCTCAAAATTGTGAAAGAAATATAAAAGAATTGTAGGATAGAAAAACAGACTGCTGTCACTTTAGAGGTTGGTGATCATGCGTATGATGCTGATTTCACTCTGTGGCTCTTTTCTAATTGGTTAAACTCAATATCTATCTATCTATCTATCTATCTATCTATCTATCTATCTATCTATCTATCTATCTATCGAAGTAGCCTCGTGCGAGATGCCTCAAGGTAAGAAAACTGCGTGATGTTAACGTGAACAGGGAAACTTATGAATCCATCCGCCTTTAACAACTCTCGCAAGGGGCCTTGTGCATTAAACAATTGATGTATATTCAGTGCTCGCGCTGGATTTGTCGTAATTGACACTCGCGCGAGAAACAAGGAACAGCCCCCATCTGCTGGTAGGATCGCTCGCGTCTCACCCTCATCCATCCCTCTCTCACCGCGGCACTGCCGGGGCTTCAGGACGGCGCTCGGCGGCTCACGGTAAAAGACCACTTTTATATTGCTTACGTGCATGAATATGCCGTTTTATTATTGAAAACGACAAACCGAGTTGCTTTTCAGAGTTTCGAGAAGATGATTTGCGCGCAATCGGCGAGGAGAGACCTTCAGTTTGCACATAGGCTGTAGGTCAGGTGAGACAGGTAAAAGTTACAGCAGGCGAAAAAAACGCAATGTAGATGGAATGAATTGTTAATGTATAGCTGTATTGAAGAGTGTGAGGAGAATATTTAGATGTTTCACTATTCAGTTCAAATTGGCATCTCCAATTGTGAGATCGGTATAGGCTACATAAACCTAAATATCGCAGAAGGCTAATTATTAAACTGGTTTTCGATTGTTAGAGCCACATTTGATGGTCTTTGGAAAAGAGTAAGAGAGCAAATAATTCCTTAAAAAGGAGAACAGCCTGATTCGTTTTTGCTTGTGATAAAATAATACAATTTGCTCGCGTAGAGATGTGGAACTCAGGACTAGAGTCAATTAATTAGCCTGGTTGGTTATAACTATGCCAAGGGAAAAATAAATAAATAATGAAATTATATGTATTTTATATAAGCAAAATAATCGTTGCATTTGCAAACTCGCTGCAATCTGCTTATTGCAGCTTACCTGTGCAAAAGTAGCAGCAAGCTATAGGCTATTTTGCGTTTTTTGAATCTTACATTTTTTATCATATTTCATTTGAACCGTGCATAAAGCTCATTTGGCGACTTGCAGACATAAAGAAAAAGCCTGATCTTTTTTCCCTCGATTTTATGAAGCGAACCGCGCGGCTGTTAGTCTATATATATTTAGAGATACATGTTTCACTTTATCTAATGGGTGAAATAATTTATTTGTAAAAAAAAAAAAAATATATATATATATTTGGGAGGAGGGCATTGAAAATACGAATAACTATATTCCGAAGCTAATTAAATCAATTAACCATTTGGACTGATCGTAAAAATAAAACGAGGGGGAAGCGGCTGTCCGTCTGAACATTAAGACCTTTGTTTTTCCTGCAAATGATAGGCTTAAAAATAACTATAATAATTTTTAAAAAATGATATAATGTTTACGCTAATTTCAAATTAGGCCTGTATGCATTTATGCATTTAATGAAAGTCGTGCGTTACTTACAAAAAGCAACGCTTGAGCAATAACTCATAAAATAGATTAACGAACGAGCAGAGCTACGTGGAAATAAATAGATTCATAAATTTCCCCGACATAATCCATGCTGCCTTTGATATCATTACTATCACGACTAATTGAATTTAGGTTGCAACCAAGGAGGTAATTGTTCTCGTTTTCAAATATAATTCTAGACCAGTATGTATCTGTACAGAAAAGAAACTGTGGCAATGAGATTCATTTGACGTTTGACATCTGAAAATCAAAGAATGTAAACAACTGCTTATTCCTCCTCCCAACAGCATCGCTCCCCCCTTCCCTCGCTTGCTCCTTTCTCTCTCTTTCTCCCGCAAACACAGAAGAGAAAGAGACCATCATGCACACACACACACACACACACACCTTGATAAAGCAGTCTGACAACTTTTTAAATTATGCGACCACTTTTCATTTAGTCCACTTTTCAAATTTTACATGTGCTCAAACGGTTCTTTTACAGTTTTACAATTCAAACAATTCAATATATATATATATAGGCTATATATAGGCTATATATATTATATATATATATATATATATATATATATATACTTCAAATGCATGCAAATATAAGCGAAAGCATCACCAATAAAATGTTGTATTTAGAGGTTTCTAATGAAACAGGCTTTCAGGTGCGCATTTCGGCTCTTATTAGCGATGATCTACTAAACCAAACCAACTATGTGAGCCAATTTCTCAATCAAACCCCAAATATATACAGAGAAGTCAGGTGACCACCAGTATTCAGTGATTCAACACTTAATTCAAAGACTTTCGAAGCGCTCAGTTTACACGCATTTGTAGAAGCATAAGCTAAAAACTACAAGAAAAAAAAAAACAAAGCCTCACAAAAAGTGGCAAAACACCAGCCCAAAAAAAGAAGTAAAAGGTCTATACCAAGTGCTTTCCAAGCTCGTGTTGCCCATCACCATCGGTTTGAAGAGAGAGTGACAGGTCTTTGTTGGTGAATAGAAATCAGTGGCATTGGAGAGAGGGAGGACTCCTCCTACCCAATTACCCAAGCTGGGCAGGCGTTTGCTCTCTTCACAAATAGGACACAGGATCTCTAACACACACAGTCCCAAACCTGACTTTCAAGCATTCGGATCCCCAGTAGGAGATTGGGACTATCTGAAAATCTGCGTTTAAAACATCCTCCAGATTTCAGCTTTGCCTTGTATCGTCCGGACTATACTTTTTTTTTTCCCTCCTCCTCCTGCCCAACAAGACGTTGGAGAAGTGGACTGGTTCTCCTGCCTGTTCCTGCGCCGTCCATCAAATCCCACCGGCTTTATTTTTTTTAAATATTGATTGCATTTGTGTGAATTTGTTGGTGTAGATCCACTCGGATGTTTTAAGGATCCGGAAAGCTGTATATGGAAGTTGTGGGGTGCAAGGCGAAAGAAAGCAGTTGCACATTGCGTCCAGCAGCCATGCTTTTCCACGGCATCTCTGGGGATCATATTCAAGGGATCATGGAGGAGATGGAGAGGAGATCTAAATCGGAGTCTCGTCTGGCTAAAACCGTTCAGATGAACGGACGAGAGACGGTAAGATTTGTGTTTTTCCGTCGGAGCAATTCTCAGCGCCCCAAAAACTCTCGTCGCGCGCAGTTTTTTAACCCACTTAAAAACACAGCGATGAGTTTTTAACGCAGGTTCCTCGTCCTGAAATACCAGCAGGCCTCGAGAAACACGAAAAGTCATATTCAGAGAGATTTCAAAAGCTAAAGCATATATCTGGCGAGGCTACAATTAGAACTTATGAGTAAAATGTAACATGTAAAGGAAGGGAAACAAATGGGGAAGAAAATAAGAAATTATTTCATATTTCAGAACTAGATTTTTTAAAACAAATATTTATCCTTCAAACAGACCCTCACTAATTTATCATTTTATTTGAGCAGTTTTTATGACACAACAGGATAATTGTTATATTTATATAGGGCCACGAAAGATAAAACACTACCAAAAAGCAAATAGCATCTGTATATTTTAGACACGACAATAATAAACGTGCAAACACTGTATAGTAGTAGTATGAATAATAATAATAATTATAATAGTTGTTGTGAGTATTGCTTTTGTATGTGTATGTGTACATGTAAAATTCAAAATAGAATAGGCTACACTATTACATTTCTGTTATTACATGTGCACACTTTTTGAGATTTATTTTATATAGCTAATAGACCATACAGCTACACTGATATATAGCTACATTTTAGGAAAATTAAAACAACCGCTACATAACATGTACAATAATCATATTTTAGCAGCCTGTTTTTAATCACTTGATAACTCATATTTGACTCTATTACTATTCAGTTGTAGTTCTATATTTGTATGCAGTTGTAGTATATCTATTGCAACTCATTTGCCGAGCGTATAAACGCTAACTCACTCCATCTCTTCATGTTTCATTTTTTTTATTTTTTATTTTTTTTTGAAGACGATGCCCTCCATGAGCCCAGAGAAGCCTGCGCTGTGCGCCGGCTGCGGGGGGAAAATCTCCGACAGATACTACTTACTAGCCGTTGATAAACAGTGGCATTTGAGGTGTCTCAAGTGTTGTGAATGTAAACTGGCCCTTGAATCCGAGCTGACGTGTTTCGCGAAGGATGGCAGCATTTACTGCAAAGAGGATTACTACAGGTACGCTTTCACTTACATCGTATATTAGGCCTTTTTACTAGGCCTTGCTTTGTTAAAAAAAGCTATTTCTACTCGATGTATCTCATAGCAAATAATTCTGTTGGTATAAATGTGTGGTGAAAAGTGGTGTTAAATTATATTTGTCATTTTAATAAAACCAATTAATTTAGATATCAGTTTGGCTAGGAACTTCAGACTGGTGACATCAGAGGAAGCCATTGACCCATATAGTGATCTTTAGCGATTGACCGACACGCTTAAACTAATCTAATAAATCGAATTAATTCATCCTGGATGCACGTGTTTTTGTTTCTAAGTTGAAATCGCATAGCCGCTTGTTTTTACCGCCACCTTTTATTTGTTAAACTAGACTTGTTTAATTTAGGCAATAAAGGGAATCCGAAATAATTTTGTTCTGGTTCCAGTATAAACACGTTGTTAAAAAAAATGTTGCTTAAACTGTTCAAATGTTTAACAGACGGTTCGAAAATAATTCTTTTAAGAATGTCTAAATATTTCCGAATGCTCGTGCACGCGCGTCCGATCTGTTCAGCGACGTTTGTAAATGGCCCGATTTAAATTGTCACATAGGCTATCGAATTATTTAGTTTGATTATAAATGACTTGTGCTGTTCCAGAAGGTTCTCCGTGCAGAGATGTGCCCGCTGCCACCTCGGCATCTCCGCCTCGGAAATGGTGATGCGCGCCAGGGACTCCGTGTACCATCTGAGCTGCTTCACCTGCACCACATGCAACAAAACACTGACCACGGGTGACCATTTCGGCATGAAAGACAACTTGGTTTACTGCCGGGTTCACTTTGAGACCCTTATTCAGGGAGAGTATCACCCTCAATTAAACTACGCTGAATTAGCGGCCAAAGGCGGAGGGCTCGCGCTGCCTTACTTCAATGGCACCGGCACGGTGCAGAAAGGGAGGCCGCGGAAGAGGAAGAGTCCGGCGATGGGGATAGATATCAGCTCTTACAACTCAGGTGAGACGTGCATTGAGTGCTGCTCAATTTATTTCTGCTGCAATTCTAAATTTTCAGTGTTAATTAGCTGCATAAGGTGTTAATAATTGGGATTTCGATAAACATTGCTTTGATTTTAACCATTAGAACTAAACGGAAATGCGTTTAATTTCGATAATCAAACGCAAAATGATCAGAGGGATTTTTATAAATAGCCTAATAATGCAATGCAATTCTCAAGTGTGTTTGTATTGATTTTATATGTATTGCAAATCGCATTGCATAATTAGTGAGGGTCTGTTTGAAGTGCACTGAAGGGGTTTTCGCAGCAATCCAATAGAACAACCATTTTTGGTTCCCCAAAGAACCTTTCAGCAAACAGTTCTTGGACCGTTTTTTCCTCTAACATTTTTTTTTTATTTATTAGTGTGAAGAATATTTGAACACCCTGAAGAAACATGTTCCACTATAAAGAACTTTAAGGTTCCATTGATGTCTGAAAGTTCTTCATGGAATCGTCGATGCCAATAAAGAACATTTAATTCTAAGAGGGTAGAAGTGGGACGGGGTCTGTCGGGGAAAGCGGGACACTTATAACTTGTCGTGCGGGATTGCAATCATTACTCATTACTGTTATGGACTAACTTGGCGTAAACCATGTCATGCAAGGAGAAGAGCTTGTGTGTTTCGTAGGCATGATAATGGCAGATGTGAGATTTCATATGCGTTACTTCTCTGACTGTAGCTGTTGGTTGTTTTATGGTTTCATTCAGGTCCATTAGTTGGTCCAAACTGGTCTAGGTAATGAATCAGATGGATTGTCAGGTGGTAGCCCAGGGCCTTGGTGAAGCTTGTAGATCATCTTGGACTGGTAACAAACCAGCTATGATGTTCTAATAACAATTTTGATTTGCTATAAAGATTTAGTTTATTATTATCATGTAACTACTCTTTTCAGTTAATTCAGTTAAAAAGAAAAAGCGGTATTTTAGCATGTTCAGATGCCTACAAACAAATCACATGAAATCTGATTTAATGATATTTACATTTAGGATTCCGAGTGGAATGTCAGAAATCAGTTAATCTACATTGTAAGATTATAAAAATAGTAGGCTATACAATATTATCTAGTATTATAGGCCAATATACTAAAGTAAGAGGATTCGTAGACTCTGTAAGCTAATGTAAAAATGTTAACTTTCATTTTTCGTCATGGATTGTTCGATATTCATTTTGTTTTCGGATTTTATCTCGGCGACAGTTAAACCGCTTGTCTTGTCGACGATTGGATCTGATTAATTATAAGGCTCGCTCATTAGTGCGTCAACAAACATCTCATTTGAAACTCTCAAAGGAGTGAACCCGTGACCCAGCCCCACGTGCAGCGTAGACCCCTCGCCTACAGGCCTGTATCTGCCCTCATATCACCAGCCACTATTTCGCATCCCTCGCTTTTTTCTTTTTCTTCCTTGATTTTTCTACTTTTTGCATTCATGCGTACGTCATAACGCATCCCCGCCGCGCCTGTTTTGTTTTGGCTGTTGCAATTACTGTCTGCTCGGGAAAAACGCGGCTTTGTGTGCCAGGTTTCTGCCGTTCTTCATGAGTGGAGAGAAATAAGGGTAATCTGCCTGTTAATTGTTCTCCGTTAATTGAATGTGACGTCGGAATCTCTGGCTCTCAACCACCTCCGATTCCGTCCCTTCAAGGTCAACGCTGTTCTCAGGACACGAGGGCGCGCACGTCACGTTTACGCATACAAGTCCGACTTTAAACTTTTTAGCTTTTTTTTTTTTTCGTTTGGATCGTTTTTGACACTAACGCGTTGTGAAGGTTGTAATATTTTATCAAGACCTTAGCTGTAGTTTGTCTTACAAAATTAAACGGTTGTCAGCTCTAATCATTCTCAAGGTAGGCTATTACTACTTCCGTGATATTATTGTCGTTTTTTTTAGGCTATTATTATTGTAATGTTTCTGTATTTTTACTAGTTATGCGTTTTTGTTTGTGGTGTAAAGTTCTCTTCTCTATTTTCTCTTTTATCTTCCACTTTTTGTTTTTCTGCTTTCACGTTTTACAGTCTGAGCTCACAATTAATTTTGGCTAC
The DNA here is from genome assembly GCA_032361165.1 of Enteromius paludinosus. Classification (NCBI taxonomy): domain Eukaryota; kingdom Metazoa; phylum Chordata; class Actinopteri; order Cypriniformes; family Cyprinidae; genus Enteromius; species Enteromius paludinosus. Next base: position 1,525,359 of record JAUMHQ010000038.1, on the reverse strand, counting down.
TTTCAATATAGAGCTATTAGGTTTTAGATTGTTTTTTGTTTTGCATTTCAAAATGATATATAATTGTACCCAGCACCTCGTATGTTTATATTCGTTAAAACACAGTACCGCAGCAGACTTGTTGCGTAGACGTTTGTAGATAGAGACCTCTGGTGGCAAAAAAGCAATCGAGAACATTTTGTTCTCCTCACAGCTAAATTCATGTTAATTCTTGCTTTGCATTTCGGTTGATTCTTCGGCTGTAAATATTAAATTGTGAGATGAAGTGAGCCTCGATCGTATTTCAAGCGAATCAAATGTAGCAGCGATTAATAGCGTTTTGATTGCAAAACCATTTTAGCTGTTATTATTATTTTTGCTGATATGCATAAAACGCCATAAATGATCAACAAAAAAACAATTGTCAAACATGCCTTAAAGCAGTTGTTTTGAATTTAGTCACTACATAAAAATGCATTTTGGGAGTGAATTGCTTATTTATTTTTATTGAATGAATGTGTCATATCATTCTAAAGTTAAATATGCCTAAAATCAAGTGATGCTGTTTTATTGCAGTTGTTTGTTGTAGCAGCTTATTACAGCACTGTTTTTGAATCGACGATGTCAAATTGGATCCTAATCTCATAATTGCTTTATTTTTGCCCTGTTCCGGCACTCAGGTTGTAACGAGAACGAAGCTGACCATTTGGATCGGGATCAGCAACCTTACCCTCCATCCCAGAAGACCAAGCGCATGCGTACGTCGTTCAAACACCATCAGCTTCGCACCATGAAGTCCTACTTCGCCATAAACCACAACCCCGATGCCAAGGACTTAAAACAGCTCGCCCAAAAGACAGGACTGACCAAAAGAGTTCTCCAGGTAAGAGTCGCCACACAAGTAGACCCCATCCCACACCAACACCTTCTCATCCTCTTGCTTTCCGTTTCGATCCATCCATCTTTTTTTTTGTTGTCATGTAGTTACACAAATTGTACTAAATATAGGGGCAATAATTCAAGGGGCAATACTTGTGCACCAAAAAAAAAAAAAAAATGAATTTGGAACATGGTCCATGTTTTCCAGTAGAATCCCTAGTACAAGCTTTGAGGCTTTCGACTCACTTTGGCATTGTTTAGTAGTGATTAAGTTTGTGATGTTAAATGATATGACTACTAATGAAGTAGGCAGAAATATGACAATAATTCGAAGCAAAGCACGAAAAGAGTAAAGACACTGGGATTGGTTTGCAGGTTTGGTTCCAAAACGCACGGGCCAAATTCAGAAGGAACGTTTTGCGGCAGGAGAATGGGGGTGTTGATAAGGCTGACGGCACGTCACTTCCGCCGCCCTCTTCCGACAGCGGTGCTCTGACCCCACCCAGCACGGCCACCACACTAACTGACCTGACCAATCCCTCTATCACCGTAGTAACATCAGTGACCTCTAGTTTGGACAGCCACGAATCCGGGAGCCCCCCACAAACTACCTTGACAAACCTTTTCTAACACGGATTTGCTTTTTTTTTTTTTTTTTTTGTCTCTACCCCATTTACTTTCAGATTTTTATTTTCCACCACAAAACAAAAACCCTTCGGCGACCACAGAAAGACCTTTGGAAACGTAAGCCGAGACCTACTACGTGTAGCATTTGCAACCGCGTGGCAGCTGAGTTTGTAGTACCTGTCAGTTAATTTGTGTTTGTGATCACTTTATTCCTCTAGTTTCGATTTCAACCCGCCACGTTGTGTCAGCGTACAGCACATGCCATGTTTACTGCATATTTTGGTAAATGACATGTTCACGCAGCTTAACTGAAAGGTAACCTCAATTGAGGCCCGCTTTGTCGCTGGCGCTGGACTCTAGTGACAATTGGAAATGTGAAGTTTGCCACGATGTGGTGCGAATCTGATCCCCATTTGGCTTGGGTGTTCTGAATGAAGATATCCAGCGCTCAGTGACAATATGGTGCCCAGTAGGAAGCGTAATAATGAGTGATTTGTGAATGCTAAGCAGGAAGCGACACACATCACCCCGTTTTGTTCTGTTTCCCCCCTCTGTTTTGCCACCGAACAGACCAAAAAAGGAAAAAAGAGAGAGAGAGAGAAAACCCATTTACGGCTCGGTCGGGGCTCCTCGCTAGGGTGAAACATTTCCTTGTGTGATGACAAATTTGTTCTGTTGTAGAACAAAGTGGTACACTAGATCTACTTCATGAAGTAGATGCTTAACTCAGTTCTACTATGTGCCTTATGCGACTTGGACGAGAGCTTGTGAAATTCAGGAGATACATGTTTGTTTGTTAAATGATTTCCATCCTTGGAACGCCTCACTAGTTTTGTACTGTTCTGTTTTTCATCTGATTTTTTCTGAAGATCTTTTTAATGGTGTATTCTGTTACAAGGGGGCGGCGATGTCATAGAAGGCAGTTGTGCACTCTTTCAGAACTAGTTGGTAAATCCGAGAATCATATATATTGATCTTCGTGTTAATAGTACAGTACGTGTTCTATCAAGATTGTCCATGTTTCCTTGTTTCTTGAAAAAAGATGGTGTATAGAAACTATTTCCCCTTAAATATTTATGGACCAAACAGTTGTTATATCTTATTAAATTTGTGTGAATAAAACTACTTTGCTTTACCAGCGTTTTATTTTTCATTACACAAACCATTTTTGTGTTGCTTTCAGATTTAGCCTTCTGCTCACACCAAAAACAACACGACATGACAGATCGAACCTTGTCTTGCTTTCATTCTGACATCGATTTCAGACTTGATTCTGTGTCTGTTGTTAAAGTAATGCCCCATGGATTTGAAAGCAAAGCCCTGTAGTCAAGAGAAAACCAAACAAATGCTTTTTAATGCATGAACATGGCTACTTTATACAGAAATACCAAGCACAGGAATGCTAGAACCACTAGTAAACATAAACCTCTCAAAGCAAGGTTGCTCTGTAGTTTAATATATTGTTACTTTATGATTTTTTTTTCAGGGAGAACAAATCTTGGGGCATTACAGCCAAACTTCACGACGTTTGAAAATTCCCTAAAGTATTAAAAGAAGCTTTGATCGGAATTCTTCACCATTGAAGACAAAGACAGTATTAGGATCAGATTTTAGAGTGATTAAAAAAAACCAAAAATGTATTCCAAAATTTCTTTCTTTTCCTTCCAAACAAATTGTTGTCCTGAATGTTTTAAAAACCAAACATCTCTGTAAGAGAATCCATTTCTTACCGCCAAAACGAGGCAGGAAGGCAAAGACCAATAAACTGTACAGTACTGTAGATACAAAACAGAGCAACCTTGCTCCAAGAGGCGGCTGCAGGAGACGGGATCTACGCACGCATGCATGTCTACACACACTACCTTGTAATTCTGCTTGCTGTAAAACATTCCTGTGCAACAAATGTCACTTATCATGAACGCACAGCCTTCCTAAAACTTGGCAGCAAAATGTCCGACCAAGAGAAGCTGGAAAGGAACACCATATGGCTGTATTTAAAATGTAAAAAAAAAAAAAAAATGCATGCACTCCAAGTTGTTGACGGCAATTTCAGATGGATATTATTTTATATAGATGTTTTGTTGTCTGTTGTATTCTATAAACCTTAAGAGAATCCGAATCTTAACAGTAAAAAAGAATTAAAGCATGCTTGATTTGACAATAAAAACTGGTTATCTTAGAAAAAAAAAACTAAAAACATTTTGGGTACCCTGATTTTCCTAGTAACACGTTCTTGCATTGTGGTGCAATTTTTCTTTTTTAAGGTTCGATGTAGTGGTAAATGTTTTAAAAAATACTAAATGTGGAATTTTTTCTTATTGCATCCAAAGAGAAAGCTTGTGTTATACTCTGTTATGTTTGGGGAAGAAAAAAAGCATCGGGCCACATGGGGGCCTAGTAAACAGTAAAGTGTTGAATTCCTGCTATGCCAGACATGTCAGCGTCTGCATCCATGCTGGACGACCACAAAAAACGCCATTCCTGTCAGTCTGTGGACACTTTTTCTGCTTCCTTCATAAAAACATTTAAATAAACATTTAGTCATGCGAGATAAAATTGTGGTACTTCATGTGGTAACATCTAAGTCAATCAGCACTAGGTCACACCAACAGACGGCACATTTATATGTTTCTAATAAGTATTTACAAAATAGAGAAATCCTCACGTTTATGCAGTATGCCATATTCAGTAGTCGGTTGTCCTTTGGGCCGAGTCAGCAAACAAGAGGCTCTTAACACCCGCGACCGCAGGGAATTCTTCAGAAAACAAGGGACCTTGAGAGTTCACTGGAGGATGTGTTACACACTTAAAGGAGTGGATGGTCACCATAACCAGAAGCAAACCGGAAGACGGACGCCGTCCACCTCTGCAAACTGCGATTATAAGAAAATCACACACACACACATACACAAGGAGCCAAACTGCATGAGGAATGAAGAAGGTTTGTGATTATTATGTTTCCATGAGCATGTTTCATGTTGTTGTTTTTTTACATACACTACAACTTATTACCAAAAAAAACCCCACCATACTATTAAAGGTACATGTCACCCAAAAATGACAATTCTGTCTTTTTTTAATCATAGTCATGTTGTTTCTAATCTGTATTACTTCCCTTTTTATGTGGATTACAAAAGAAGGACCGTTTATGCTCACAGGTGTAGAAAAACAATGGACATCATGCCCAGACAAAATCAGAACTAAATCCTAATAGTCTCTCCTGGATGGAAATGAGATGAAATTAAGAGCATGCGCTTCTCAAATATCATTATAAAGTCTCAAATTGAGCAGATGTTTTTATTTTTATTTTTTAATCTGCAATTAAAAGTCTCAAGACTCAATGTGAGCGGAAATATTTATCAAATTATTTGACTGATTACAGCTAAAGCTGATGCTAATGTGATGTGAAGAAGCAGTACACGTATGGAAATGTATAGAAATTCGATTATTTAGGAATACATTCAAGTGTGAACTTTCTTACACTTAATTGTGTTAATATGAAAATGCATTATAGTTTACATTCGAAAGCAGTTAGTACTTTTTTTTACCTTGAGTTTCAATTTCATTACTTCTGTTGTCATTGAAATATGGTTAAATATGCCTCAGTGTCTTGTGCTTAAATATATTTGAATGACGTTTAAGTTGATGTATTCAATTTATTATGCAATGATAACACGCTACAGTTAAAGTTATTATCACTTTAGTATGTTAGTCAACATACACTTCTTTATAGCGTGGCGCGATTATTAAAGCATAATTGACTTTTAATGAAAAATGATAAAACATAATTAAAACTTGACTTTACTCCAATGTGCACTTTTAGAAGTGTCCTAAAGTGTTAAACACAGACATCAAAGTGAGTTTTATTTGTACCATTTTCCACTACAGTGCATATTCCGTGCCATAAAGCACACTTCTTTTTCCACGAGTCACTTTCTGCTCTTACTGTATCTCTCATTTGTGTATTCGTCAGAGTCAAAGTTGATGTTTAAGCGAAACGCGACTCCATTAAGTCTCCTGAGCCATGAAAGAGAAACCTCTGAGCAATGAATGTTCCTCTGGGGATTCTCAATGCTGTCTCTCTAGTGAATATCTGTGCTTCAGAACACAGGATGGTGTGTAAACAGCTGATGTGTGTGATGTGGACTCGTGTTCGTGTGACTGACACGGTAGAGTGAGCCTTAGCGGGACACACACACATATATATGCGCACACACACAGACAGGTACATAGCACATACACTGCTGAGACGAGAAAGCAAGAAGCCCGGTGTCAGATGATGTGTACAGTCAGCCTGGCACTGTGTGTGTGTGTGTGTGTGTGTGTGTTTCCAGACAGTGGCAGTTCCACACCAGCACCTTTTATCCCAGGAAAGTATGCATATCACTGCCTCCTACTCTGTCAAAAGTACATGCTCATGTAGCGGTCTGCAGTGAACATGCACACACACACACACACACACACACACAGACTCTGTGACCCTCAGCAGCAGATGCAGAAAACACATCAGAGATTTGTGAACATAAGGGTCAGAGGTCAATGACTTACATGCAGGTCGGGTGAGTAGGTGAAAAAAGGCACATGTATACAGATGCACATTTATACAGGTTCACACACTTATCTATCTATCTATCTATCTATCTATCTATCTATCTACAGTACAGTACAGTTTTACTTTTAGAATTGTAAATAAATAAACTTATATATTGTTTCTGAAATGGCAAAAAAAAAAACTAGCTTTATTACTACAGGTTAAAGGTGCCATAGAATGGAAAACTGAATTTAGCTTGTCATGGTTGAATAATAACAGTTCAGTACATGGACATAACATACTGTGAGTCTCAAACACC
>JAUMHQ010000038.1:1478900-1504297 GCA_032361165.1 Enteromius paludinosus | reverse complement strand
TGTCGCGATGCTCCCTTATCACACCGCGACACAGGATCGTGGATCTGAGTGTTGCGATTTCGGTTTCATATCGTGTATCATTACAGCCCTAATATTTTCAGTATTGCAAATGTTTGTAAAAAAAAATTTTTTTTCCAATATGTAGATTAAACTTTCAGTAACTTTTCAATTGATGGAAACTTAAAATAGTAATTCGAACTTTATATTTTAAGGTTTTTGAGCACAGATTTTTTTCCCAAATCACTTTATTATTCAGTATTGAATAAAATATTGCCTAAATAAAACAGTACATATTTTCATAATTCCTTTTTTAAAGTGTTTTTGAACTACTGTTTTGATTTTGAATTAATAATTTGAGTCTTGTGCACTAATTTTGATTTGATGCTTGGGTAATATTGAATGAAATTGCGCACATTTGGTAAAACAGTGTTTTCTTATTTCCTTTTTATTTAGGGCTTTACTTGGGCTTATCAGCATCCCCCCCCCCCCACTGTACTCATTGCAGTGCATTCTGGGAAGAGTACATGCATGGCTTCCTTAGAATTGGGGCTGGATGAGATCTCATTCAGTATCACCCTTTTAGAAGAGCTTTTGTGTTTTGCTGAAAATAGCTTTTTTCCCCCCAAATTCTGTTCATGATGACACTTTAGTTTTTTTTTTTCATTTACAAGCCGCTGTCAAAGCAGGTGCCTGCAGGTGCGTGCGATCTAGCTGAGATCTATCAGATTAACATCTCTTATTCTGTGCTGTCTTCAGAAGTCAATCAGGAAACAACATTGATTTACTTGACAGCTCATTGACTCTGTTTTTGTCGGTACGTTACATTCAGTTACAAAAGGATGTCAGATGGTTGGTGTAAAGGAAGTTTGGATGGTTTCAAACTCTGCAGTTGTCCGTGGCGCAGTCAAATCAACCAGTCTGACCAGATGTAAGGTTGTCAAGTTAAAGACACACAGGCATTGTTTATTGTAGAGTGAAACTGTATATTTGTTGTACGTCTCGGTGTTAAGAAGTGCTGCCTATCATCTATTCTCTGCTTCTCGGCTCAGTGACTTTATTAATGTGTTTGTGTCACTGAATGGCAATCTGGTATGTTCTCTCATAATTCACTTTCAAATCAGGCTTGCGCTCGTGGAAGCTCATAGAAGGTGGTAACAACGAAAAACAACAACTTCCTGTCGGCCTCGAATGTGGCAAGTGTGTTTATGTTAAACATCATATAGGCGGTCTGTTAATGTTTCCTGACACTAACCACTCACTTTTTCCCACTAATGCCAAAAAAAGTTATTTTCCGCCTGTTATACAATGCTGTCTGTATGTAAAGGATTGTAATGCAAGTTCAAACAAAATGAATTTGAAATATAAATTAAATCCAGCGCTTGTATTGTACGTCTACAAATAAAAATAAATATTTGTAGATTACTGCTGTCAAATAATTAAACACGTGTGTATTGCATATATTTATTATGTATATATAAATACAAACACATGCATGCATTTATTTAAAATATCTAATGTTTATATATTAAATATATTTATATATATATATAATGTTATGTTAAATATATGCATATAAATAAACATTTAAATACATGCAAATATATTTTCAAAATATATACTGTATGTGTGTGTCTTTATGTGTACATAACTATACTCTACACACACATATTGAGTAAACAAACTTATTTTAAATTAAATTTGTATAGTTCCTGTTTTCGCTTTGTTTGTAGTAACACGTTATTAATAAATTATTTAATTTTATTGTATAATATTATTGTTTTAATTGTAATTGTTTTAGTACTTAAAGTTAAACTAACTGAAAACTAGCTGAAATGAAAATAAATGAGTTTATTTTAGATATAGTTTTAGATTTAGTTATTGATAATTATATAGTTATATTTAAATGAAATGTTGGTTCTAAACTGTATATATATGTATATATATAAACCTTGCAATAAACATTACAAACCTCATTAACTATAAGAGGTATTAAAGCATTTGCAGGAAATGTTTATTCCGCACCCTGTTATTCAAATCGGTCATCTTTGCACAGACAAACAGACTAGTCAAGTTACCTCTAATGGATTATTTGCATCACTTTAGGACTCCCTTCACCGGCGCTCAAGCCCCGCACATCAAACAGCGCTCGGGGAGATGCGCGCCCCTGCAGGGCAATTAACTGTTCCCTCTCAGACCCTCCACTATAAAGCACCTGCAGGCTTGACGGCGCACTCACAAAAGCCCGAGCCTAGAACTGATTCATCAAACCGGCCCTCGAGAAGACGCACACAATAGGCAGCAGGCCGAGGTGGCCCGGGTCTATTACCGCCCTGCCAGCTCCTCCGGGCCCCGTCCTTTTGACTCAAGGATACGTAAAGTGGATCATTACACCTGCACGCACTCCAGCCTCCTACGCCGCGCCGCATGTTTGTGTGTGCGATGATTGAAGGAGCTCGACTTGGACGAGATACAAACGCACGCAGACCCGCTACTGTAGCGCGTTTCCCGACCCCAAAGCAGAGAGGTAGGGCATCCGTAGCGCTCTCAAAAGTGCTCTCCTCTGAGACCTGCCGTAAAATAGAGTCAGGGATTAAAGGCAAAGGCCTGTGCACTACTTTGTGTGTGGGTATAAATCAAAGCCGGCCCTCACATGCAGAGGCCATTTGTGCTGTGCTATTTACTTCCGCTGAGAAATAATCATTACCCTATAAAATGTGAAAGTGAAAAATGTAAAGGAGACCTATAAATAGGCGCCGAGCAGGAATATGGATGGCCGAGGCCAGACTCCCTCTAGGCCGCAAGACTGGGTTCCTTATGGAAATGCAATACTTGCAGGCTAAAAGAAAACAGCCCTTTAGATGAAGTAGTTGTGTTCGGCATTTTCACGCTTGCAAAATATCATACAATTAGGGTGCTTTTGTTATTTTGCATAAAGCTACTGGAAATGTTATTGAGATGAATGCAATTCTTAATAATATTCGCACATTAATGCTGGAGAGCATATGGTGCAGCATATGCATTTGTGCAAAGCTCAATTAATACAGACATTAATTAAATCCTACATAGGTGTATATATATGCGTGTATAATTCAATAACATGTATATGATATAGACAGTAAGACATTACCTAGCAACCACCAAGAATACCCTAGAAACCACAAAGATTTGGGATTTAAAAACCAATTAGCAAGACCGCGGCGTCATGACTTTTTTTCAGAATTGATTGCATAGATTTTTTTTCTCCATACGGCTTAAAATCTGCAATTAAAAGTAAAACAAGTGTATACTCACTTGACAATTCATACTTAAGTCGGCATTTTCTTTTCAGAAAGCGGTGAAATAAGGCACGTCTCGATCTGTGTACTTTCGTTCTTTTCTATGTTTTGTAGCATGAGTAGAGCGAGTAGTAGTTCACTATACTCAAACTGTTATCTAAACATCTGCGGCCTTCTTCTAAAGTATGCATACATTCAAATTTTATCTTAGTGTGCGTAAGCTTAAAGGTGCTGTATGTAGGATTGACACCGAGTGGTTGAACTAGGTATTGCAGTTAAAATTCATAATATTGGAGATGGGGTTTTTTTTTTCACCTGGCCCCTCCTACTCAGACTTGACGCTCACACAGGTTGCCAAATTAAAGACGGCAGCTAGAACTAGTGCAACGACGATGGAATGCGCACTGTGTTTACCGCCAACTGGCAACCGGGGGATCTGAAACAGGATTGGTTTAAACTGACAGTGGGCGTGTTTCACAAACCAAAACAGCGTTCTGGGTCGGAAGGCTTATTTTCGATGGAGAATACATTTTTCAAATAAACAAGTATGTCTGCTTGGCATGTTTCTTAAATATCTGGGTTTCACACCGCATGACTTTACGATAGGAAGAATCGCAGACAACTTTGTTCTGGTTCGCAAGCTACGTCTCACAACTAAACACATGCGAGAAGTGACATGGAAACAAGGCGAGGTCACGTGTGCAAGACCGGAGTAATAATCCTATTAGGGTTGGGTCGATAGACGATGCCATCGTCCGTCGCCGATGGCCGATGGACATCACGATGCAGAGCCGGCACCGCGATCGTCCACAACTAAACTACAACTAAACCCCTCCCCCAACCGCCGAAGATGTCATCGTACATCGCTATGTTTCACATTAGACATCGTACGATGCCAAATTGGTCGACATCACCCAACCCTAAATCCTGTTATTAAAAATGGTAGCACGCAAAAAGCTTGCCATACAAATTTCATGTGCGCTCATTTGCAGTGGAAAGAAAAGATTGAGGAGGATATATACCTTCTAAATACCCAACTTCCTGCTGCTCTGGATGTTGCTCTCTCTTTGGCTGTAGGTAATCGCCGATTTTATTTTCAACCTGAACACGTTTCACACAACATGATTTTGAATCACAGACAGGTTCAGATATTTAGCAAGGCAAATATCTCACGGGTGTTCTTCGGCAATTCTCTCAGATCAGGTCTTTGATGGTTCACTTTGTGTGATTGTCACTCAAATTGTCAAAATCAAGGCGAAAATCACGCAGTCTGGCATTCTTCTCGGCATTTTGATGTAGAATTTTGGGTTTTCTGAAATGTGCTGGAGACCTTTGAAATGGCCTATACTAGGCATGCACAATATCGAATTTATTACCAATGTATTATGTGCCGATATTTTTCAACAATAACGAAACATTAGTTTTACTGACAAGGCGTATCGTTGGTTTTTCATTTCGGAGCAATGCTGATATTTACAATTTAGAACATTATCTGACTTTTTTTGATTACATTCTGACAATGTTGTGCGTCCATACTTCATACTTATTACGTGGCTTTTGAAAAATGCTGCATTCAGCGGTTTCACAGATCACTTTTACAAATCAAGTTGTCTTTTTTAAGTTCTGGAAAAAGTAGCTTTGATTACTTTTATTGTGTTGCACATGGTTTATTTTGGCCCTATGAAAATGCAGATCCTGTTGTGAATAGTGGGAATTATTATTATTTTTTATTTTTGAAGTACTGTTCCATTTTTACACATTTTGACATATAAAGTTAATGTTTGTTTCTGAAGTGTTCCGTCAAATAATAGATCAAAAGTCCTATTGGACGAGTGAAAATTTAGGCCTATAAACAGCATCATTAAATAGCTGGAGAATCTATAGGACTGTATCCTGAATCTTTAAACATGTCTTGAGCTCCTTCGACTTGCGCTTCTAGGCTCATGTTTCTTTTCTGCGCTGATTAAAATAAATGTGCAAATGTCGGTCCTTTTTAATTTCAGCCTGTTCCATCATTAATGATCCGATGGTTTTAGCTTCACTGTCATAAAAAGGTTTCTTATAATCATGGCCTCTGCTTTTACTGTATTCGGAGGCTCAAAGCAGCCTTTCATGTGCTGTTCATACCACGCTCTTCTACTGTTGCCGTTCGTTTCCTCGCACTTCTGAATCAGCCTGCGTATGATCTGGTCTATGTGAACACCTGTGAGCAAAGGCTAATTTAAGTCCAGATCCAGGCGCCTTGATCCACAAAAGATCCTCCTCCCTTTCTTGTTATGTCTTTCTTTTTTCATACATAAAGAAGAAAGCAGCCAAGAATTCGGGAATAAAGACATATAGGGCAGCCTGCCATCACATTCATCACGTTTAGTTGCCCTGTTGTGCTTGCAAGGCTACCGATCGGTTCGGTTATGTCTGCTTTTATCATTCTGGACACAGGAGCACGGGGTGAATCTGTTCTTTGATTAACGTTTTTTTGCAGTCCATGCATACTTACTGTACTAGAAGTTCGGTATGAAATCACTGAAGCCTCCAGGAGCTGATGCTTTGTAAAATGGCCAATTACTCTTTAATTTCCACAAAACCAAAAGCTGCATTGATTCATAATGGACACCCACACACAATGAAGACATCTAGCACTTCAAGGTCAGGAATATAGGAGTTAATCAATATTAAGCAACATAGTTAATGAGGAAAAATCTCATAATGCGAAGATTAGTAATGGAAGGGAGCATCATTGGAAGACAAAATGTTATTTCTAGCCTTATAACTGGCAGAACGATTTGTCATGTTTTATTTTAAGACTATTTGATGATTTTTTTTATTTTTATGGAACTGTATGGAAAATGATGGAAGAACTGAATGTACGGCTTTATGAAATGCTTAGCTTTTTATTTTTCCAGTTGATATATATATATTTTTTTTATTGTAAAATTTGTATTCAGTATTTAATTTTTTTTTTATTTTGGCATGTTCAGCTTTATTTTTATTTTATAAATTTTTTTCTTTTTCAGCTTTATTATGATAATACAGATCAGAGCTGACAGGACGCGAAGTTGAGAGCGAGAGAGAGAGAGTAGGGTGGACGGGTCAGGAAAGGTCCTTAAGTTGAGATTTTTTTTCTTTTTTTTTACTTATTGTATTAAAAACGGTGCATGAATCTCGCAGCTCTAGAAGGATTCTGCATTAGCCTAAATTGCATTTTTATCACTGGATAAATTTCTTTAATTCAGTTTACTCTTTCCACATCACAGTCTTCATATGGAGGGCCGTGCAGAGTCATTTAAACGGGCGGGTGCTCCGAGTTTTAAAAAAAGGGGTAGACAACAGGCTGGATAACAGCAACTCCCATTCATGACGAATCTAATATGAAACGCTTCACAAACTCAGGGCAATATCAACAAGTCCATCCCCTACACATCTCTCTCCATGATGGTAACAGTTACACTTTTATGTAACAGGGCTGCAAATGAACCATATTCCCAAACTAACTTGAACATAAACACACATAACATCACTAAAACAAAAACCCAACTGTCTTGCTTAAATGACACAAAAATAAGTTAACTAAAGAAATACCCATGATGCACCGGGTGCATAAGTCCGTACCCGGCTCGTAACGAGCGTGCTCTGCCCTCAAGGGTGAGCATTGGTTAATGGCAGTCATGTGACTGATACGAGCCAGATCCTTTTATTTAGCAAAATTGAGATTAACAGTTACATTTTATTGTTGTGGGGCAAAGACAGTGTGCACGCTCACATCGGTGCGCTTTGTGTAGCCACGAGGCGTTAATTGTGGGTGATATTGCTTATTTTAATTTGCTTCATTCAGAGGCAATATGAAAAGAGTTTCCCTCAGAGATGCTATTCATATAAACTCGTACTCCAGTTGTGTTTGTTCGACATCTCAACCGATTTGAATCGTCACACATTTTTTTTAACCATTTTCAACAGGCTCGTGGTTAATTGTTGCATCCCTATGAAAAGATGGAAACTTTGACATCTTTTTACGCGACTATTTTGCCTCTTGAGTTGTTAGTCAGCTCCCAAGCCTCTATTTGAAGTAGGTTGCCTACTGTCGTCATGGCACGTAATGACCCTTTTGTCATGCTAAGCTATGTATAGCTACTAAGTTGTTGCCGCGGCCCCTTTTCAGTATGTTCATTTTACAAGCACGCAGCTGTAAACCACGTGTTACTCGCAGATGCCGTAAATAGCCGGTGGAAAAAGCGCAGATGAATGTTTCTCTAGACAGTTGGGTGTTGTTGGCGTGTGTTTTTGTGCGCGCGCACGCGCGTGTGTGTATACAGTGGTCTCCAGAGGATGCGGCTCCTGTAATCATTCTTGTTTGGGTGCTTGCGTGCTGATATCATGTGGCATGTTTAATTGTTTCTGTTAATGAGGGTGTTGGATGGAAACCGCTGATGCCCTGAAGTCATTTTGACACAGAATAGGTCAATCAGAGAAGCCATGCTGCCAGCCTCAATCTGAACTGCTTAAAACTGAAGTAGAACTAACCAATCGGGCAACCCGTCTCGTTCTCCCTCTGTCAAACGCCAGACAGACACTCTACCAAAGGGCCAAAATTGACTTTATCAGCCACGAAACCTGAACTTTACTTCATAACAGTGTTATTTGAAACTTGTTTATTTAATATTTTGTTAATATTTTTTTATTATTTATTACTTTTAATAATGTATAAAAGCATTATTATATCCCAATTAATACATTATTCTCTTAACTAAATTCTATTAAGTGAATTTTAGAAAAAAAAGAATAAATTTGATTAATTTTGTTAATATTTAATAATGCATATATATTTTTTCTTTTATTTTGGGTAATTAATAATATTTTTGTTATGATCTAAAACAATAATTTCTACTGGTAATTAAATTCTATTTAAATTCTATTAAGTGAATTTAGGCAGATTACACATGCACAAGTGCTTAATATGTTATAAAACTATTAATGTTTAATAAATCCATTTATATTTAGATTAATTTATTATTATTTTGAATATGTGTGTGTATATATATCTGTGTATGTGTGTATATTTATATCTATATATATGTATGTGTGTGTGTGTGTATGTGTGTGTGTATATATATATATATATGGTCACTGTATATATTTAATTGAATGTAATTTAATATTTGTTTATTAAATTATATAAAATAATTATCAATTAATACTTTAATATATAATGAGTGAGACAGACATATAATGTGCTATTTAATCTTTAATTAGGCTACTAATCATTAGGTTATTAATTTGACTAATATAATTATTAACATGATATTGAATGCGACTATCTTGTTTCATAAAGAGAAAGGGAAAGATAATTTTAATGTTTTAATAAGCAATTAATAGAATCATTCTTCATAAGTAATATCAAAATGAAATAGTAATATTATTACTAAATAACGTTTTAAACTCTGAAATTGATTTCTGTAGCGCCCCATTAAAATAAATACTGTTTTGAAATTTCACACTGCATTAAAAACAACGTTTCATATTCACTTAAAAATTCTAAAGCATGTTTGAAATTTGATTAGCCGCTCTGATTCAGGTAATTGCGTAAAATGGCATTTGTTTTTTTTCAGTCATGATAGCGAGACGAAAGCAGCGTCCGCTGACAACCGTCTCAGACTGCTAATTAGTGCCCGGAATAATTCACCTCAGTCGCATTTTAAGTTTCGTGAAGAAAGAACACAGAGCGTCTTTCCTAAAAGTATGCTTTTTGGGAGCTCGGCCGTGTTTCATTAATTTAAAAAACCTACTCTTCCAATACTAATTACATACTCGTAGAGAGGCTGTTTAAACGTGTGGCTTTAACGACTAGTTCTTCCCCTGAGGAATGCGTCACGCAAGCAGTTTCCACAATCCTTAATGTGGAGACAAATTTAGCTAAACTGCAAAAATGGCAGCGGAAACAAATCTTGGGTGGCAACAAAACCCAGTCCCGCGTGCACTGTCACTCAAATCTCAGACGTGGGGTTGGTGCTTAATTAGTGTTATTAACCTTCAACAAACCAGACTGATTTTATTTTGCCATGGTGACGTTTCTCCGTTCACCGGCATGAGGTATTTTAATTGGCTCGAGCTCCTCGATCCACTCAGCCCTGACAACGCGCGGAGACGGACGTTCACTGCGGTGAGCGACATGTAAATGGCCTTTCTATGAAAGGAGTGTTTCTTTCTTTCTTTCTTTTTTTTTTTTTTATCCCTCGCTCGTATTCCTTCAGTACAGTGAGGACACGGCGAGCTCACCCGAGCTGCACGCCGCAGTGAAGTGACAACCAAGCAATCATTAAAAATTTTGATGGCTGCGGCACGCACAGGCCCATCTCCCGGCTTGATGTAAAGAAAAGTACGCAGCCGTCTTTTGTATTTGCTCTCTGTCACCGACGAAAGCTCAGGCCTAATTTATTCCTTCTTATCGTCGGCTCTGCAAAGACAACACGTCTTCGCAGTTTCTTACGTGAGGGAATGCTTTATTGTGCCCACATTAATGTCTCTGTAGGCTTTCTAGGAGCACTAGACTCAACTGATACTAGGTGCTTTATAGGCGGCTGTTATTGAAGGTTTATGTGTGTGTGTGTAAAAGTAACGAACAAACCTTTGGGTCGCCAATTGCGGTTAAGCTACTTTTTTTTCATCTCCTTTAATTTAATAGCCAAGAACCGATATCTAGAGAGCAGGATGACTCGGAATATCATCTTATTTAATGATACTGAATAAGATGTGGACATTTTTAAATGTATTTAAATGTAGACTTTTTGTTCTAAATTTGAAGTAACACATTTGATCAAATTATTAATGCTTATATATCACAAAAAATGTATTCTAAATGTCACTTTGTTGTATGTTATTTGTGGTGCTAGATGTGTTGTGGTATATTATGAATGACCGCTTGGTGTTAATTAGATAACTTCTTTAACTGTGTGGAAACCGTTATTGGCAGATGCAGACGAATTGGCGTTATTCTCAAAATAAACACTTTGTTTGGATCAATTTAAGTCTGTACAGTTATTAGCTTTTGATTTGCATGGATTTACACTTTCATATGCCATTTTATCATTTTTACCAGATTTGGGGGAAGCATGTTAAAAGTGTTGCCAGCCACACAATGAAATTGAAGCTCTTCTTTCTGTTTGAAGCCAAAATAAAGGGATTTTAACATAATTTTTTTTTATTAAATTAAAATGTGTGTTTTAAAATGTGTTGAGTCATTTTATTTGAATATTAGCACATTCATATTCTGGTTTTGAGTCCACTTTTAATTCCAGGTACAATTGGTTTCTGAAAGAGTTGTTAACTGTTCATTTTAAAAAGAGCGCTTAAGTGCTTCATTCTTCAAAATGTTTGTCAGAATAATGTTTAGAGAATTAATTGACGCACACAAAACTCTCTAGTTGTTCCAAGAGTTAGTTTCTTCCGCTGAACACAAAAGAAGATATTCTGAATAATGTTGGTAACCAAACAGAAGATGAACTGCCATAGTATGGACAAAAATATTATGCCAATGACTTAATAATAATAATAATAATGTTAAGTCAAAAATGAGTAGCCTATGAAATAATGAGAAGCAGTTCGCTGATACCCTAAACATAACCAGCTGCTTAATTACCCACTTCCTTAAATTTTAATTACCAAAACCTTTTTATTTTTGGATTTTAGCTAAATGCAATCTTGTTTTCAGTTCTCTCATCACAGAGCACAGCTCTATTAAACATTGGCCAAATTGTACCGCACCTGCTTTAGCACATGTCTTTTTAACTCTAATTGTGTGTCTTTAGTATCCTGACCACACTATACACCACTATATGACCACACACATCCAATGATTTAGGTTTTTTTGGTGCTTGACGAATGCGCTACAAGTTTTAACAATTGAGTTTTACTATTCAATTTGAAGGGTCTCCAGTGCCGTGGCTCTTTGACAGGTCTCGATAACACAATGGGTGTCGTGTTCTCAGCGGATCGGGTTCCTCGGGCGAGGTGACGCGGCCGACTGTTTCCACAGCAGCGTGTGATTGTCAGGAGCCCTGCTCTAGACCCTAATTCTATTAGCAGATTCACACGTCTGCGTTGGCTGGAGATAGATATATGTATATATATATATATATATATATATATATATACAAGAAGGGTGTTTTGCTCCTGTGGCCGTGCCGGGAATGGTCGACGCATCTTATTTTGTTTGTTTGTTTCGCAGGGGTGTAAGGGTCTGCTGCTGTCACGATGGACGCCCAATCACAAGGCCAGCAGCCGCCGGTGCCAGTGTTTCAGCCACAGGTTTGTGCGCCCGCAAAACACACATACAGTCTAGCCAACTTTCTTTGTAATCTCGTTATATAGGCGTGCTACAAAGCCACTTGATTTTTAAAAACTAGTTTTTTGTTTTTTTTCGCCGTCTACCATCCTGACTCACCACCTGCTTGCTTAGCAGCATGTAGCACGAGCCTGTCGCCCTCTTCCACATCCACATCTGCCCCCGTCAAATCTCCCCGTGTCTGTCAATCCACCCGCAGAGAGACAGGCGGCGGTCTGCTCCGGCTGTCTCTCCGCTGTGCCGGGTGAGAGGTGATAATGAGATTCTGCTCTCTGCACAAGCAGCGTTTCCTGCACACAGGAGCCATCATGTGTTTCCAGTGCCAGAGACAGAGGTGTTGGAAATCTGCTGCTTTTAGCAGTCTTTTGCTCTCTCTCTCTCTCTCTCTCTTCCTCGTTCGCTCTCTTAATCTCTCTTTTGTCGTACTTCCTTTTCACACCCTCCAGACTAATTCCCTCCAATCATCCGACTCCGTTATTGTTAGTCGTCTTGTGGTAGGTCATGAGTTGTGTTCAAATTAGAGGTTAAACATTTTTTTTCCACTGAGTAATCGCAGCCGAAGCAAGCTTTTTGAACATCAGATGCCAACTTGTGGTGTCTTCAATTATTTATCTTTATTAATATTTATGTTCTGTCTGTCTTTCTGCTTTTTCTCTTTTAAATGGTTTAATATTATAAGTATTGTATGATTAATAACACGAGATTAAGCACATTAAGCATTGGACATTATATTATTATGACAAATATGACCACGAATGTTTTAGTTCTCAGTCTTGCTAAATGCATGTAATGTAATTTTTTATTATTTATTTTATATATATATATAATATAACATTATCACAAGTTATTGGAAATGAAATACAAATTCAAGGTTCCTGAATAAGAATCATACACGATTCAAATTCTAAGCAAAAATCTAAATTAAATCAAGTGACTTTGAATTTTTGCTTCTTTTTTAATCATGAAAATGAGTTTAATCCTTAACCTATTGCTAGACTTATGTTGACTATCGCATTCAAACTTTAAATGTCAAATGTCTTATATGTTGAATGTTGCACACTGTAAAAAAGAAAATTTTAAGTTTACAGTTAAATATTGTAATTTCTGATAATAAACCATAATAACTGATATAATGTTAATATACCAACCTATTAAAGTAGGGGAATCTATTTTGTACCTTTGAAATACACTTATAAACACCAAATACAGGCGGTGAATAGAAAGTCACATGATGAACCAAAGCCCATCACATGCGGCTTTCAAATAGTAACATATATAGAAGGTGCTCAGTGTCATTCACACAAGCACTAAACACCATCGTGGAAGAGTTAATCAACTGAAATATGCAATAGACATTAATGTAACAACATTACATGTAACATACCACCCTAATAAACATAACTGATACAAAAAAAACCTAAAACTAAAAAGAAAGATAGTTATTTCAAAGAAAAAAACATGGTGGAATTTTTTTACTGCTAAAATCACGTCATTTTTTTTATAACTGATGTGAGGAGAAAAAGCTAAATCCAGTAGTTTTTAAAATTGGTATATTGAATACGTTTAAATATTTTACATTGAGATGAAATGACCCAAGCATAGAGACTACAGGAGTCCGATATATTATGAAATTCCAGATGTCATGAACTGGTTGGTGGATTTTTGAGTACACAATAAACTGCTTCTTGGATTTTATGCGTTCTGGGCTCACATGGTCTCTCAAAATCTTTAAACGTACTCATTTTATTAAAAGGTATTAGCTGATAAATCGGAATGTGGCTTTTTTTTAACCTTAGTTATTAGGCAAATTTCTGTATGGTTTGACCTTCCGTGACATATTGAATGGTCTTGTTGTGGTAAATTTGATAGTTGTTGTATACAGCTAGGCGGTGAAAACTACAATCATCAATAAACCATGAAAGACATTTGACATTAGTTTGAACGCAGCGCTCAAGGTAAGTCTGGCAATGGATTACACCATGACAGCTTAAGAGAATGACTTTTACAAGACTCTCAACAAGCATCCAAGATCGACTTGTATTCCCTTGAAAGAAAAAAGAAGCAACCGAAAAATGCTGAATTGTGTATGCAATCACGCATACGCCGATATCATATCTTAAAGTCCCCAAGGTTTGATGGATATGCATAGGAGATGCCGGATGAGTCGGTAAGGCGTGCATATTTGATGGTGCATTTGCTCTCAGAGCGAGTGGGAGGGTGAGATCTTCAGATCCGATTTTAATCGTCACGGCGGATTTTTCGACGAAGCAAAATCCCCTTGTAAAGCAAGGGCTTTAAATACTGGAGCAGATTGAAGAGGAGCGGGGCGATGAGGGTATAAATATTGCATGGACCGGGCCTGGAGAGAGACGTTGATGAAAAGGATGCGAACAGGATCTCCTGCCTTGTTCCCCCCCCCCACCACGAAGATCCCCCCTCCAGCACCCACCAACCAACCACCACCACCACCAAGCGCCGTCTTGCTACTCTACCACCTCTTCAGCGCTTCAGTTGTCCTTTCCTTGGCAGCCTCTGGCAGTGTTGTGCTGTCAGCTCACACCTAGTCTCCACACTGCTGCCGCCCCGTCCTCCGTCATTCTCCTCCTCCTCCTCCTATCTCGCATCCCCTGTCATGCGGCCGCACGTCTGCATTTCTCTTTTTACACTTGTGTCACCAGTGGCCAACCCTCCATCCTTTACTGTTGCTACTGTGATGTGTTGTCCCTTTGAGTCATTTACCCAGCATGCTCTTCTGCATCTTCCGTCCCCTCTGACCTTTTTCTTTTTTTGTTTTTAATTTATCCAAAGCAATGGTTCAAGTCTAAAGCCCAAAAGTATATAATAATAATAATAATAAGTTTTAAAAAAGTACATCGGCATAGTACATACACTTACTGTATGTGCGCAGTTCGATTTTTCAAACAAAAACTGCTCGAATTTTTGGAATGCACTTTTTTTTTTTTTCGCACTAGTTTGTCCACAAGGTGGCAGCAGTGCAATGTCGTTAAAGAAATTGAGATGGAACAACAACAAAGTACTGGAGAAGCGACAATACTAAGTGGTTGTCGTAAGGGCGTAAAGATAAATGCGTAATATAAGATTAAATAACTACAGAGTACAAATTTTGCTAATTAATGACTTCTGGAGAGAAATAGCGCAGACACTAAACAAGAATCGAAACTTTGTAGTGTGCATGTTTTAAAGGGTTTTACACGATGCTAAATATAAGTGTACTTTAGTCTTAAAGGTGTTGTCAGTTTTATTTTTGTTTGTTAAAATTTTACGGGGCGGAATCCTATCATTGCAATAGGAGTCGATGTGCTTGGGAGTTTCGAGAGAGCGCGCTAAATGTTCACTTTGTCGTGCTCACACTACCGCTGCTCGGTGAAAATTTGTGGGTGAAATCGCATGAGGAGTTTTAAATAAAAGTTAACTTCATGCGTCACTACTCTAATTTTTGCGCACCACATTTTCCCAAATGTGACCGCACCGTAATACAAAGCTTTTATGATATTCAAACCATTCTGGACCCATTTTCCTCCCACCGCCTACTTCCTACAGAGTAGCAATGAACCGTTTGTCTCGGACATTACCATTGCTCTGTGAATTTTTTTTTGGGGGGGGCAAAATCAAGTGGCAGAAAAAGTTCGCCATGCAAATTTCGCTAATTTATATGTTGGTCACACATAATTCCATACTGACCAAAAGAGTGGCTTGGTTTGTAAAGTGACTTTTTTTTGTGGGCTACACTATTGACAACAGACTCAAATATTTTTACAGACTGCATTGGGGGCTTAATTAGGGGTGAGACAATAAATCGATTCATTGACGGATTCTGCGATTTGTATCATTTTATTTGTTTTTTTCTTCCAAAATTAATTCAGATTCTCACTGGAATCAATTCTGAGCTTAGTTTTTAACCGCAGGCGGCATTGCATGTATTTGGAATAGCCGTACTTGCATTTCAAAAAGGCGAATTACAAGTGTTCACAGTGAATTGCTTTTACATTTATTATCGAGATAGATGACTCAGCACTCTTCTTTGGGAACATTAATTGTGTGGTTAAAATCGACTTTTTGTAAAACTAAGCTCAGAATGGTTTCCAAATCGACCGAATCCGATTTGTCATCGTATCACACATCTTAATGAAAAGCTTTGCGCGAAAGTTGTTTGGCATCTCAATTCAAGCCGTTCCTGGCCCCTTTCCTCCCACCTCCGTGCGTTATTTTTGTTTTCTTCCACTTCACGCAGAGCAGCAACGGGCCCTTTGAGCTCTCGCCCCTCCTGCAAGCTGCAATCTGTACAAACCGCGTCACGCCGCTGTCGAGTGACCCCGGCGGTCGTGGAGATCCTCGGCTGCTGCGGTTCATCTCGTGTCAGCTCAGTGCTCTAAATTGTGTGACAGCGCAAAGCCACGGATGAGACAAGCTGTCAGTCAGGGCGCCCCTGCTGCCCTTTGAAGGCGAGGCCAGGGGGCAGAAAGGTGCCGCAAATGGCCTGTGAAGTTTACATACACTGCCCACTGCTAAACAGATTACCTCTAATGAAGTGTCTGGAGCTCAGGCCGCGTCAGGCCTAATCCTGGCTGGCAGTGCGTCCCTTCGGCTGCCAAAAAAGCCGCCACCCTCTGGCCTCCTCCCGCCGCTATGCCGGCCTCCCCGGCGCTGGGAGGTGCCCATCGTTAATCAGGCCGGACAGTGCGCGAGCTGACATGCAAATGTAGGTCATTGCATATGTAAATGTGTGATTAGCGAGCCGCATGCCAGAACACATTAGCTCGACTTTGCTCTCAGCATGCACTTGTCATGCCGCTTTAGAGGCTCATGCTAACATTTGTCAAGCGACCATGCGGGGAGTGAAAGCAATGCCTTGGCCCTCTGCGGACCATCCGCTGCTGACCAGATCAACACCATACATATGCATCGTCTACGGGTAAATGACAAATGGGAGTGTTTGCAATCAACGAAGGGAAAATCTTTAAAAAAATCATAGTTTTAAATATGATGTATGCTATTTTCTAACGTTTAAATTTCATGTGCCTAAATTACTTAAGGATAATGTAAATAAAATAAAAAGAAATATATTTAGACCAATATTATGGATTAAGTATGAATTAATTTATTAAAATTATGTATCATGAATTAGACCACGTGATGTCTGTTAATTGCTCCTCTATGATGTAATTGCTGACAAAGTGTAACATTATAGATTTTTATATATATATATGAAATATTAAGCTTTATTTATGCTATTGTAAGTAAATTTTTTTTTGCTTTTGTTATTATTATTAATCTTTTTTATTTTAGTAATTTTAATTAAATTGCCAAAGTAAATTTATGTAATATTTAAATTTAGTTTTACATTAAATCAAACAAAAAATATTTTAAACGATAACAGAACTGCTGTTAATTAATGAATACTTTTGTCGTTGACCCCCTAGGCTACCCTGTATTTTATTTATTTATTTTTGTTGGTTTGTATAACCATGGAAACATGAATGTTCTAAGTCGTTATATTGTGTTCAAATAACCTTTTTTTTTTTTTTTTTTTTTTTTATAAGCCTCTCTGGATTCGACACAAAATAACTACATGTTGCCGAGAAACCTGGTGTCTTGGATATTAGCTTGATATTGTTAAATTTAGTCAGATCCAGCTTTCTCTCTTCGCTGCGGTGGCAGAAAGCGCGCGCTGCTTCTGCTGCACCAGATGTGTCCCTGGTAGAAGGGGCTGAGAGCGTGTTGTCACATGGAAAAACAAGCTACCTCAGTGTGTTAATTGGATGGGGCAATTCTTTGGCTCACACCTTTTTTTTTCCCCTTAAAGCTGTCAAGTTAGAAAACAATGAAATTCTTAAATTGGTCGCCCCTTGATCTACATCCACCCCTCTGGCGTCTAGTCAAGTTGCAGTACTTCCCACAACTCATTTCTTTCAGTTCAACCCGTTATATATATATCAGACAGTTTTACACAATAATGTTGATGGATCTGACAGATCGTCCAAGTATTCTGGTATTCGTTAGTTGTTTGTTGCTACGACTGAATATACCCTAATGGATGAACGAGACGAGGAGTTGAGCGAAGCTTAAGCTTAATATGGAACCATATTACGAAAATACTTTCCGTGACTATAAATAAAAGAGATTTAGCGTGTTTACAAGAATGCGATTGTGTCATCCTTCCCCTCCCTTTCTCGTCTTCACAATGTAATTTGCCTTCAAGGCCGTCTTATGGCTGTCCTCGGGTAGTTCTTCAAGACATGACATTGCGTTCAACTATCCGTCATCTCCAGTTGCCAGAACGTTTGCGGGATTAAAGTTTGCACTCGAACAGCCTCTAAAGGTCAAAGTGTTAATTAATTAATTTATTTGCTCACGCCATCTCCGAGGGGCTAATTCCGGGTTTTGTTTAGATTTTTAATTTTAGAGCACAAGTGTCAAGGCGCTGCACGGATTCTCGGGAAGAGCACTCGGGGCAGTTTGTCACTAACTGGTCCAGCATAAGTCACTTCAGAAGTAGGGATGTCACCACTCGCCTGATTCGTCTAGACAGTATACGGCAAAGTTTCGTATTGCGCTTCGGATTCGAAGTGGATGGGTTTATGTTGATTCGTTCCCACACTCTCTTGCCCTGACATATCGCCCTAATGACACCTATCCCAGATGCCCTCCAGAGTTTTCTTCCTTCTCTTGGCATGTAAACAAACACAATCATTGAGTTTGGCGGGCAATGCCCGATCCATGGGGACATGTTTGTTTTGTCTTTTTAAGTTTAAGACGAATGGAAAAGCATAAAAGGAAAGCTGTGTGATTTGCGTTTTCTTGAAATGTGCTTTTGTTTTTCATTTTCAGAAAATCCAACAGGACATGGGCTATAACAGTTTAGCCAATTTTCACATTATAAAGAAGATCGGAAGGGGACAGTTCAGTGAGGTTTATCGAGCTACATGCATACTAGACCATACACCGGTAGCTTTGAAAAAAGTTCAGGTAAGACCTGTCTTTATTTGCAAAATAAGTATATTTCATAGCATCTCTGCCATGATATTTTACAGTTTTTTTTTTTGTTTTTTTTTTTATGAAAATAAAATGAAATAAAAATAACAACAACAATAAAATAACTGGCACTTCAAAACATGTAAATAAAATTAAAAATACGAAAATAAAATTATATATATAAATATTATCTAATTTAGGGATACTGTTCAAAATATAGGACAGTGGTGCTAAGATAGCTAAATATATGATGTATTTTCCCGTTTTGTTTTATATTTTTAATAATTTTACAATATTTCTTGGTATTTTGGTCAATGTTGCTCAGTTGCTCTATTAACAGTTTTAAGTCTGTCTAATTAACCAAATAAATTCTATATTGACACTTTGAGAGATTCATGTTTGAATCGAAGCCTGTTGTATTTTGTATCTTGATTAATAACATTTGTTCTGCTGAAAACACAGATGAAGGAAATTGTAAGCACGTTTTATATGACTTTAATCCATAGTCAGTGGCTAAGCAAATTAGCAATTCAATTGTTTGTTTCGGAGTTATTAATTTCACGTAACAAAAAATATTATAAGGTAAATATGGAACAAAAATTCTGCCTAAAGTATTTTAAAATAAAAAGCTTCTTGAATTCCACCTCGACAAAAAAAGCATTGCAATTAACAGTGCTTGCATTTTAACATGGTTCAGTATTTATGTAGCGAATATTTCAAACGGAAACAAATTTTCAAAGTATTCCGTTGGTTTAATAATTCCAGCAATAATATTCGTCAGGCGACTTTTAGTTTAGCTTCCGAAAATTCTGTGGTTTCAAATTCAACAGCGCGTGCAGGAAAAGCAGTAGATTACCGTCTTCACCAGCGGGTGGCGCTAGCGCAAGGGTGGCCAACTCCGGTCCTGGAGAGCCGAAGCCCTGCAGAGTTCAGCTCCAACCCTAATTAAAACTCACCTGTCTGTAGCTTCCAAGTAACTGTTCAGACCTTGATTAGCTTGTTCAGGTGTGTTTGATTAGGGTTGGAGCTGAACTCTGCAGGGCTGCGGCTCTCCAGGACCGGAGTTGGCCACCCCTGCGCTAGCGGCTTTGAGTGTGAACGTCTTCATCGACAGGCCTTTACGACAGTGTTTGTTGTAAGATAATATTTTAGAGCTCGCTGTTAATGGAAATCCTTTTATGCACCCTTTCTATCTTTGCTTCACTTCTCGGTAAAAGCCAACTCTCCCGTGGAAATCGGTAAAATCGTGTAACCTGAACGATCAAACGCATGCATAATTAGTGATTATTCATGTAAATCCTCATTAGTTACCTCACTGAAAATACATGTGTAACAGTCAATTGGATCTGTGCGGCTCATAAAGTGAGTGCTTTCTACTGGGTGCTTAATACAAAATTCCTTCCTTCTCTGGACCGTAGATAAAGCAGTATTGGAAATTGAAACACTTTTTATGTTTAGTTTATATTTATAGTTTAAAGAGTTCCTCCACCCCCAAAATCAAAATCATTAATGTCATTAATCACTTTTACCCCTCATGTCGTTCCAAACCCATTAAAGCTTTGGTTGTCTTCTGCACACAATTTAAGATATTTTGGATGAAAACCAGGAGGCTTGTGACTGTCCCATTGAAGTAAATACCACTTTGGAGGTCCAGAAAAGTATGAAAGACATTGTCAAAATAGTCCATCTTTCGTCAGTGGTTCAACCATAATGTTAAGAAGCTACAAGATTATGTTTTGTATGAAAAGAAAACAAAAATAATGACTTTATTTAAGAATTTTGGAGAACATCCACTTGACCCAATCAGCATTCAGTCTTCTGTGAGCCACACGGATGCGCTGTTTTCGTTCCAAACTGTGTAAATACACATAGAAAACATGTTTGTGTGTGACATCTGACACAGAAAAGTGTACAAAACTTGCGAAGGAATGTCGTTACCGTAACGCAAAGATATCCGTATGTAGAATATTCTCATAGCTTCATAACGTTACGATTGAACCACTGATGGCAGATGGACTATTTCAAAAATGTGTTTCATAGTCTTCTGGACCTTGACGGTGTTCATTACTTGGCAGTCATTGGGACAGTCACAAACCTCTATAATATCTCAAATGAGCTTTTACAGGTTTCGAACGACAGGGGGGTAAGCGATTAAAAAACACAATTTCGTTTTGGGGTGGAGAACCCTTTAATCTAAAGTCAGTGGGCTATTTAAATCTGGAATTTTAATTGATTTATGAATTGATTAGTTTTTTGGAACATTGAGAAATGCATTTTGCCTAACACAAACATTATTATGAGATAAAACATTGCTGGATGGGCTGTTTGGAAAGTTCTTTTCATCAATACATTTGTGCAAATTGTATTCGAACAGAAGCAGGCATCTGATTGGCTCTTACGCTGATAATCCATTTCTTTTCCTGCCATGAAGTATATTCACAGACACAGCCAGCACAAATAAAGCTCCAGAGTTTCCTGCGGATGTGCAAAGCAGACGTGCTGGAAGAAATAATTGGCAAGCTCGAGATTAAAAGAGTGGTGCCCGGTTACTATCGCTTCTGCTTTCCTAACGCACACACTGCCGTTACCACTGACTTTATTAACACTAATGATGAGCCCAGAAACAATTGGCATTTTTGTATATGCCATTAAAAATGACAGGTAGTAACCGAGTCCTGAATCTATCCCCTGATGCAGTTCATTTATGCCACCTGTTGACGTGCATAATATTTCATACATATTGCAATGCAAATCAGCTTCAATCCCCCGGATTTCGAACGTGGTTCGAAGCTGTCTGGTTGGATGTCCACTATGGGCAACATTTTCACCTTTTGTGATTACGATAATTATTATATTCAATGTTTTCTGACGCAAATGTTGTGCAAGCCTGATTGCAAGAAGGAAGGGGTGTCATATTTGGACTAGTTTCACTCGCTTTAGGTTTCAAAGTTTTCGCTAGATTCTTTTGCCTTGAGATGCTCAGAAGACTTTCTGTTTGCTGTTTGCACTGTGTGCTTTATTATAATTAGGACCGACATGATCAAAACAGTGTTTTAACAGATACATCTAGCATACTGTCGGCATATTTTGATATTCTAAAGCAGCACAAACAATTTTGTTTTACAGCAAGCATGACATAATGTAAAGACGGAACAGAATAAGTTGTTGTGAGAATGCAGAGATGAAAGTTTATTTTAATAATTCAAAATAGGCATTTATTCTATTTAAATGAATAAATGTATTAATACAAATAAGTATATAAATCATTTCTTAGAAATAAAAATTGTATTAATAAAATGGTTATTAATAATGACATTTATTTACAAATATGAATAATCGAAATAAATGGAAATAATTAAAATTAATACAAATAAATAAATTAAAAAGAATTCAAAGATCTTTTTTTCACTAAAAGCAATTGAACAGTATTTTAGTAATGATTAATACTAACAAATAAAGAAATAAGAACACAATTTGAAGTCATTAAAATTAAATTAAAATATAAATAATTATTATGATAAATAAATATCAATTTTTGTATTATTGAAGAAACATAAAATTGGGGTGAACTAAAAATCAAGCCTGTCGTCTTACACAGTTCTCCTGATCCATTAACACAGGTGACTCCGAGAACAATAGGGGTGCTTGAGGCGTGGGGGGCGTGAATGTGGTGGGGCAGGAGTTTGGGGGTCTCGGGTTTCAGTTGCTCTACCACCCTGTACCAGTTAAAATTTTTTACTTGCTTTTTCTTTTTCTGTCTTTATGCCATAACTCGCTTTCTCCTTCCTCTTTCTCTCTCCCTTTTGATCTTTTGATAGATATTCGACTTGATGGATGCCAAAGCTCGGCAAGATTGCATCAAAGAAATAGATCTCCTGAAGGTAAGAAACCAGAGAAAAGAGAGACCGACACCATGTGCCGCTATTAGGATCTCTAAAGGTGCCTCTGCCGAGACCCGATACCAGAGAAACAGAGAGAGAGAGATTCAGAAACCGAAAACAATTGATCTGGATTAGACCTTCAGCTCTTTCTATCTCTCTCTCTCTCCCTCTTCCTCGTACTCTTTCTTTCTGTTAGGCAAGTACAGAACACGGTCCTCTTTGTGTCGTTCCTTCAGGCCAAGATTGACTTTTTTTCTCCCTCTTTGCAGTGCCACAAAATACATTTTTCGACAATAAGCATTTCAGAATAACAATTGTAAATATTTATTTATTTATTTATATCCAGTACATTTCCTACCAGATATGATGAATGGCTTTATCGTTTTGTGTGGTACTTAAGTAATTATACAATGTTTTTATTTTCAAAATAATATATACATATATATATATATAATACACATAACTACACACACACATATATATGTATGTAGCTATGTATATATATGTGTGTGTGTGTGTGTGTGTGTATTTATGTTGAGGATGACTGGAATACTGCAACATAAAGGAAGTTTAGCACTTTTTATACATGACTCTTTTGATGTTTTTTAACACGTTTTTCAATAAATCGTTTGGAGTTCATCAAACCACCTTAAACAGGCTGCGGCTTGCGGCAGCACAAGGACTAACGAAAGTTAATGACAACTCCAATAAGAGCTGACGTCTAGCTGATCTGAGGTGTCTGGATCCTCTCTCTGCTCTGTTGTGTCTTTGTATTGGTTGTCGGATAAATCTTCCTTGAACACACACACACACACACACACACGCTTCTCTCTGTGTTGTCATGTTAATTGCTTCGGCTCTGATCGCGTCCATTGCAGAGCCAGTTCGCGCTCCATCTCCGTCTGCAATAATTAACAAGATAATTGCCGCCTTTTTTCGCCCTGCTATTTTTTCGTATTTGTGTTCTTTTGTATATACTGTAATAATCTGACAAAAGGGCCTTTCACAATTACGGTGATCTAATGTGACAAAGTTGACTGTTTTCAGCCATGTGACAAAGTTCGGGTTTATCTTTGCCCACTTGCTGTAATATCAGCGATTTTTCAAATGGAAACCGACAGTACAGCGACCCGCCGACCTCCAGACTCTTTATGAGAACATAAAGTAGAAAGAAGCAAGGTAGCACTTTCGAGATACCTTCAGCTCCCACGGGAGGAAGCGGAGGTGGCGGGTGAAGAGGTCACGTTGCTGCTGCGGTGGCGGAGGTCGCCGTCACGCTCCTTAACGACGCTTTGCCAACCGAATGCACCGGGGTCAGAGGCTGCAGCGACGCTGGTTCCTCTTCTTCCTGTCTCTCACTCGCTCCCTTTTTTTTCTGTCTCCTTTACACAATCATTTCTACTCCAGCGCTAATTAATTCAGTCGTTATAACCAGCTCACCTCAAGCCGCTAACAAGCCGATTGCGTGGACCACAGACTCTTGCCTTCTACCTCAGTGGACAAAGCCGGAGAAAAACACGAGAGAGTTGCAAATCAAAATAATGAGCGAGAGCTGCCCCTCCCCGACGTATCTGTCTATTTGTTTTTCCCTCACTTTGAAACCCCTCCCGCTTTCCTTCGTAAACAGAATTGCGCTGTTATGCGG
The DNA here is from genome assembly GCA_032361165.1 of Enteromius paludinosus. Lineage (NCBI taxonomy): Eukaryota > Metazoa > Chordata > Actinopteri > Cypriniformes > Cyprinidae > Enteromius > Enteromius paludinosus. The sequence goes on along the minus strand of JAUMHQ010000038.1, from coordinate 1,480,168 downwards.
AAATGTTTAGCTCTCGACAGAAATCGCAAAAACATTTCGTAACCGCCTTCCTGCACTATTGCAATCGAGCTATATTAACATTTGACGCTCGAGAGGAAGCAACGGGGTTGAGGAACCGCTTGCGTGGACCCACAAGTGTGGCTTTTCATAATATAATTATCACTCTAATCGGACTCGTCGTAAACAGAGGGTGTGCTTAATATTGTTCCCAGTGGAAAACAAGAGCGAAATTACAGCGTTTAACGTGATTAAAGTCAACATCACGCCGCGTTACATGTCCGCCACATTGGATGTGCCAGCTAAGGGGAAGCAAGAATGGGGCTGACACCGCCGGCTGCACTTGCTGCAGCTGTGTGATCCAAAAATACATCTAACGAAAGTCACAGGATAGCGACAGAGGCGCACACGTCCTCCCCTATATCAGCGCGGAGCATGAACATTTCTTTAATAACCCCCTCTGCTGTGTCACAGTGCGTAGCGGGGGCCCGACACCCTCCCGCTCCTGAGCTTTTTTTTTTTGCCTGTCTCGCTTCTCATTGATACACTTGTTTTCTTTTATTTTGCGACCCCCCCCCCCCCCCCCCCACACACACCCCGCCCGCGCAAGAAGAGATCGCGACTCATTGACCAACCAACGGGAAACAAGGAAAAGCTGAAGGCTTGGGCTGGGGGGATCGTGCCGTGCTGCCATGCACTGATGCTGCCCGGCCTACAATGTTAACATCAGCTGGAAAATTCAATGTGTTTGTTTTCTTCTGTTTATTAGGGGTGTTCGCCAAGACAGGCATCGCTTTTGCTATTGCTCATATTTAAGGGATGTAAACAAACACATTGCCCTTAGTATTCAAGTTCATCTCACACTGTTTTGTGCTAAAACGCCTTATGCAGGGCCTTTTGACTTTAAACCACCCAGAAGACCATTTAGCAATAGCTCAGTAAAGGTTCTGCTAATTCAAGTTTGCTTTACAATTTTCTGAAAGTAAAGAGAACTACATTATAATAATAGCTTGAATCTAAATGTGATTTAGATATATTTACACTGTTTAATTAATGATTTTATTAATGATCAGCCCAGAACTACACGGGAGGTGCTGGGACCCTCGTTTCCAATGCTACTTATCAGTAGACATCATGGTTTAAAATCTTGCATCACAGAGTCAGCCCATGTCCAGGCCCGTCTGGAGTTTGCCACAGGGACCATCTGGATGATCCAGAGGAGTAATGGGAGAAAGTCCTGTGGTCAGATGAGACCAAAGTAGAACTTTTTG
>JAUMHQ010000038.1:1462394-1473399 GCA_032361165.1 Enteromius paludinosus | reverse complement strand
ATATATATATATATATATATATATATATATATTCTTATATTTTATTATATATTCATATATTTAATACATAAACATAACATATTTTTCTTAAATATTTACAGGCATGAGTTTGTATTTAAACATATATGTAAACATTAATACATTAGATGTATTTAAACATAATATACACATGTAAACAAAAACATTTATTTTGGATGTGATTTAACCATTTGGCCGCACTAATATATAGCTTATTAATTAAATCACAAAAATGTAAAATAGAAATGCCTTAAACACTTAAAATAGAAATATTTGTTTATCTGCTTGTCAGTGTGACCATCAAGTGACATTAAACTGTAAATATGCAAATATGAAAAAAAATATTGAGATTGATTGCCACACTATAAATATAAACTTATAAGCATATTTCTTAAAATATACATTTAAAAATACATATTTCCTGAGAATATGTATTTCTTGAAAATGTAAATATGAGAACTTGGTAATTTTTCTCATGTGGGAGCCATGCTGTCATGTCACATCAGATCTACTCACCCAACTTGCAGGAAAAAAAATAAATAAAAGAATTAGTGCTGTCAAATGATTAATCGCATCCAAAATAAAAGTTTTTCTTTGTATAATATGTTTGTATGTGTTGTGTATATTTATTAAGTATATATAAATACAAACACATGCATGGATATATTTAATGACAATATGTTATGTTTATATATTAAATATATTTAGATATAATATCAAATATAAGAAAATAAATGTATAAATGCATTTATATGTAAATACTTTCAAAATATATACTGTACGTGTGTGTTTTAATATAAACATAATAAACAAACACAGCATAAACGCATATATATTGTAAAAAAAAACTTTTATTTTGGATGCGATTAATCGCGATTAATCATTTGACAGCAGTAAAAAGTTGTTGTTTATTGAATATTTAGCTTCAGTTTGATCATGATTTTAGATACCAATAAAAGTGTAGTACTTATAGTACCAGCTCGATTAAAATTAATTTGACCATATTTCAGTTAATTCTACAGAAAATGTGGAAAAAAAGGTTACCGATTCAGTTTGATTGTGCGGATCAGTCGCTAAAACTCCCAATCTACTTCCTTCACAGACATTAAACCCGCTAACGTCTTCATCACAGCCACTGGAGTGGTGAAACTGGGCGACTTGGGCTTGGGACGCTTCTTCAGTTCCAAAACAACTGCAGCTCATTCTCTAGGTAAGCGCTCCTCCCTCCCGCCTCCTTTCTTTCTGTCCTTCATGGAAAACGGGAAAATGAGTATTGAATGCGGCGGAAACTGCCTTTAATTACTCAGTAGGGCCCGGATGTGTTTCATTAGGGCTGGCTGCGAGCAGAACCATGTGTCTGTTATAAAAAATAAAAAAAAGCGCCTTCCCGACGGCCCCTGGGGCCAGTCCAGAGCAAAGCGTGCCAGTGGCTGTATCCATTTCATTGAGCAGTTGGCCTTTCCGGTTGCCTTGACCCCCGCGACCCCGCACGGCACATATGATGTCTGGAGGAGTACAGGATCTTGAATCCCTAACGACGCTTGGCTAGGACACCCTGTGGTGACAGAGCAACTTTAGCGAAGTTGCCTGAGGAGGTGCTGCTGTTAACACGCCTTATATTCGAGATGACCTGTTGTTTAAAATCTCATTTCAAGAGTATACAAATTTGTTAACAGCTTGTCTTCTGCTTTATAGCAGTTGGCACTGGCAAAATGATTATTTTCACCATCGAGATCAGATTCATAAGTCATGTGCCTGATCCAATCTACATTTTAATTACCTTTGTCATCATCAAAAACAGTAAAACATACTAACAATCTATTAACACCCGGAAATAGTCTTTAGCACATTTTAAAATGATATATATACATTATTTTGTTTTGTGTTTTGTTTTGTTTTGTTTTGTTTTGTTTTGTTTTGTTTTATTTTGTTTTATTTTGTTTTATTTTGTTTTATTTTATTTTATTTTATTTTATTTTATTTTATTTTATTTTATTTTGCTGTGTTATTTAATATGATACTGTTTCATTACTGCAGAGTAAATCCTTTTAAATATTATTTTTATTTTATTTTATTATTTAGTATGAAATACTTTGTATTATTTTTGAGCATAATTATTTATAATTATTTTTAAATATGCACTTGTGCCAGTGAGTTTTCTATATGAAGTGTACTTAAAATATGAATCTGGTCATTTTAATCTAATTACGATTGCAGGACTTCTATTTCTGCATTTGTAATTATTAGTGCAGTCGCTGACAGGTTACAGTAAACGCGACACAATTAGCGCACAGGAATAGATCATAACTATAATAGATAATAACTCTACTGTCTTGTATTCAAGAACTACCATAGGAATATAAATGGCATACAGATCCATTATGTGAAGTGTGCATCTGTGCGTAGGTGTATAACAGTATGCTATATGTCAGCGGTTGATGAGTGTAATGTTGACAAATAAAAAAAAAAATAATAATAATAAAAATGTTTTGCAAGTGTTTCACAGTTCATAAGAATAAGTTCACAGCATGTCTTGTGTTGCAAGCTTCCAGCCTTCACCTCGACTGCACACAACACTGAAACGCATGGAAACCTGAACTCACAGCGCCCTCTACAGGACGCTCCGCTCCCTCGTTCGGTAGTCCAGCTTTTCAGGATGAGCTACAATCTCCGCAAGGGCTTAATCAGGGCTGTCTTTAATCATGTCTTAATGGCGCCTGTGTCACCTGGGGACCGGAGGAGCTGGTGGATCTGTACGACCACATCATCCATTCGCACCTGCTCTCGGGGCCCGGTGCCACGCGGTATCATTTACAGACTGCCATGTTAGGGATCCCTAACAACGCTTTTTTAGGACCCCGATGTGATTTATAACCGCTAATGCATCGGCGAATTGTACCACCGCAGTAGCACTTGTCTTTTGTAGAGTTATCTACCTAGCTACCTCCCTACCTACTTATTTATTTATCCGAGCGCCTGGAATTCTTCTCTCGGGATGTTTTAGTATTGACAGTAGGAATGTACAAACGAGCATAAAGACGCCCAGGTAGGTACAGCACACATGCGAGAGAGAGTCTCCCGCGGTTCTCTGTCACCTGTCCCGTAGGCTCCGGCTCTCCATACGAAGGCTGAAGGTTGAGCCGTAGCAGGGTATGAAATTCATGAGCGTCTACATGGCAGGTTAAATTCACCCATGGGCAAAGAGACCTTCGATCTGTGTCTCCCTCAGGGCGGGCAGACCAAAGCTTCCCGTTCTCGCAGTCGCTCCCCCTCTCCGTTTCTCTCCCTGCATGGGGGCGGTTTGGGGCGGAGGGTGCAGGGTTGCTTGGGTACGGTTTGGGGGTTGACAGTTCAGCCTGTAATGAGACAAACCACCACGGTAGAACTCTGGGGTGCGCGTTGGATGGAGGTCCGGGAAGTGCCGTTCCACGGCTGTCAATTCTTCTCTTAAGAAGCCGAGCCCTAGCCTTTTAACTCCGTCTCGGAGTGGCTCCGCAAGCCCACAGATACAAACAAAGCGCAAGACCGAAAGAAAGGAAAAGATAGCTGCTCTTTACATTTCCCCGCCAGAGGCTTCCCAGCCTTTAAATTAAGCAGGGTGGCGAGCTGAAAGAGAGAGGAAATCGGAACAATGCAAAGCAGAGAAGAGAAATAACAATTAAAATCAGGGAAAGCGAGCTAATCCTGAACCTTCCCGTTCTACTATTATTGCCAAGAGCGGTGCTAATTATGTGCTAGCATCTCATCCAAAGGTTTTGAGGTGACTAAGAAAGCCGTTCTGACTGAGAGGACCGAACGGATTTCTCTGCTAATCCCTCACTTTGCGTGTTTTTTTGTAATTAAGCATGTTTGTGGATTTCCACGTAATTAGCGCTATCTCTTCCATCGTTCAAAAAGGGATCTGGCCCGTTTTTTTGTGTCTTTAATGTCATGACAATCCATAATTATGGAACGAATCCCAATGCAACCTACAATTTATTTGCGTGAATAAGTAATGCACACTTGAATTGACGTATTGCTGAAGTAGCTGCTCTGTAGTGCTAGGCTTTTATGAAGCTGTTAGGATGAGAGGAGATTAGTTATGTATGGAATGAAAGAGTCATTTTTTATTTTTTCAGTGTTGAAATAGTTTTTTGTGAGGTAGCTTCAGCTCTAAGCAGACCGTTCCTAAGTGCATTCCTACCAAAAAATGTCAAAACATTGCTTTGTTTTAGAATCTTGCAACAAAACAACACTAGTTCTTCTAATAGCATCTGTGCGACTTGTTGCAGATCGGCAAAGTTTTCTACGTTCTTATTTTTAAAGGGATAGTTCACCCAAAAAATGACATTTATGTCACTATTACTCACCCTCGTGTCATTCCAAACCCGTAAAACCTTCATTCATCTTCGGAAAACAAAGATATTTTTGATGAATTCTGGGGGCTTTCTGACCTTCAGTAGACAGCAACAAAACCACTGATGTCACAATGACTATTTTAGCACCTTACTACCTTTCTAGGCCATGAACCTGTCATTTATGTTGCCGTCTATGTATTCTCTCGGATTTCTTCCCAAAAAAAAATTAATTTGTGTTCCGAAGATGGTCTTAATTAATGACAGAACTTTCATTTTAGGGTGAAATATCCATTTAAATGTGATCTCTAGCAAACTTTAATATCCTTTTTCTTTCCTTTTAGTTATTTTAATACCTATGGCTTTGGATCATCCGTGGATATAACCACGCGCTTATGACTACAGAAGTCAAAAATATTGACTGGTCCGATTTCATTGAAGCCATTTGGAATTTCTCATATTCCAGCTTTCACCTTCTGTTTGACTTTCTTTCACTTTTATGAAAGAAAATGCTTTTTAACATAGGTCGGTTTGACACACTGATTGCATCATAGGGCTAGACGGTAGGAGGGAAGGGCCACGTCTTTGCTTGTGTTTTTCCCAGCATGTGTTTCAACCTCAGCCCCTCTACCCGCCCAACCATCCTGACACCGTTTGGTGTCGAGACGTTTCGCTTTGGCTCTTGTTCTCGCCACCTGAGACTTCTTAACGCTTTGTCAGATCTGAGCTGTTTGTGCCAAGGCTAAACTTTCGTAAACTGCAAGCATTTGTCAGAATATATATATATATATATATATATTTTTTTTTTTATATATATATATAAACAAATTTTTTTTTTTTGTACCCCTCCCTCTTTCTATCATCAATCTTTCACGCTGCCTGGCTGGTTGGCCACAGTCACTGAGCAGTAAGGAGCTTGTCACGGCTTCAGGGAGTATAGCACAGGGAGTTTGACTGGCCTCTTGGGTCCCGCTCTTCTGCCTGATGGCTATTAGTCACTGCCAATTACCCACAATTCTTTGCAGGGCCACAGACTTAGCGACCTGACGCTGTGCTCAGTCTCACGTGTGTCACAGTGCTATTCTCAGTGCTTTCCAACTTATGCAACATCATGGCACGTAATCGTTTACCTTTGGCATGCTTCCCAAACATGTCAGCCATCTTCCATTGGTCGTGCATACTGATAATCCCGCCCACAAAGAAAAAATACACACATTATATTTGGGGAGCATGTTTTAAACGGCTAGACCAAACCAATATATGCTGGTGGTTAGCCGTCACGCATTAGCTTTCGCTACAGTGTGAAATCATCAGATAGGAGCTCAATTTTCCTGTGGCGTAACTGGTAGAACCATTGAAGACATTTTGGTACAGTGGCTGTTTTGGTTTTACTGAATTTCAAAGACCGTCAAAGAGTGGAGCGAAGTAAAAAAAAACATGAGTGTATTGATTAAAGTTTCATTTTTGGCCGTGTTGAATGGCTCCTGTTGTAAATCATTGAGGTTCTTTTGTAATGAGAAGTGAATGAGAGATTTGAAATCTCCTCACATGTAAGCTGAGATTTTCATTCCCCAATACGCATACTCGCAAACCGAGAGGCTCCCTAAACCACCCACCTACATGCATTCATGGACATCCACATTCGGCTCCATCTGTAAAAGTTGTTCTACAACTCATAATCTGAATGCCAAATTACACAGGTTGTGGTTTTTCCCAGATCGTGTTAGTTACATCATACATCCCAAATGAATGCGGTTTTATTTCATTACTATTGTTCTAGGAAATTGTCTTTTGTATTAAATATCATTTCTGTTTCGTTATAGCAGTAGTTCTTTTTTTGGAGCAGATGTGTGTTTGTTTCTGTGTTTGTTAACTGGGTTTTACATTAAGTCACGGGAATCGAGAAGCATATGTGTAGGTTTGTTTTTAATGAATCGGTCAGAGGAATCACGCAAATCAATTATTACTCACTCATTTACCTGACATTAAGAAATAAGTTCTGTTAGTAATAACTATGAAAATGAACTCAAAAATATTTGTATATACACAATGAAAGCAGGATGCAACAATAAAATTAGCGCAACACAACGGAAACTATTCGCAAATCAAATGTGCCGAACCGAACAGGTGGACATTTCGCGTGGGTTATTGCCAATAAAAAGTGCAGGCAAATGTCTTTAATATTATCGCAAATTTTAAATGGTTAAAATATGCTAGGTAATGATTATTTAGCAATTAATAGTTTTTTTTTTTCTGCACCGGTACTGATTAAGTACCCATCCCTATATATATATATATATGTTTATGTTTATGTATGTGTATATGTATATGTATGGGTGTATATATATATATATATATATTATGTTAGGGCCGGGACCCGATTAAATTTTTTTGATCTAATTAATTAGAGGCTTTGTAATTAATTCATCGAAATTAATCGCATTTTAATCGCATATAAATATTTGACCTGAGAACAGTGAGAAGTAAGTTTTTTCATATGTATTTTTAGTATACCATTGAATAATGACTGAATACATAAGCTTAAGCTACAAAATATATATTTTTTTTTGTCCAACAGACCAATATTGTGCCGTGAAAAACTTGAACGTGTCATTTAACCGCATGCTGAATCAGGACAGTTTTTCCCAGGCACTCTTTCAAACTGCGTCTGACAGAAGTGTCAAAGGCTATTATGCACGTCTTTTAAAATAAGAGTCTCGTATCAAAGGAAAAAAAGACATTTAGAATTACATTTTTGTTGTTGGGTTGTTGCTTTTTTCCTGTACACTCCGCGACCCACCCAGAACGATCTCCTCGCGACCCACCAGTTGAGTAAAGCTGATCTAATGGCACCTTTTCTCTAATCCACAGGCCTATCATTGTGTGAGAGAGCAGGGGTGCATTTCCCAAAGGCATAGTTACTGTAGCCTACTATGGTCGCAAGTTCCGTCATTACCAGCACAGTTCAATGATTCGGTGTTTCCCGAAAGCATAGTTCAAACGAACATTCACAGTCAACGTCACAAATGCTCGTGGTTTGAACTACAGCTTTGGACCCGTGGTTAGAAGTATAGTTTCTTGTTAGTAAGATAGATGGTCTTTAAAAAATATGCTCCTTGGCACAAGAAGCAAACTAACATGCATTACTATATTTATCTTCCATTATATCTAAATGTAAAAAGCGATTTAATTATGTATTTTTGCACTTCCATTCTAAACGCTGTTTTTGAAAAGTGCGCATGCGCAAAAAAGGCTAAGGGAACCTTGGAGTATGACGTAAGAGGTAACCCGCGATGATGCAAAGATCAAATAAAGCAAAATGACAGTGAACAAATATAATAAATTAGTCAATATGTGTCATGTTCAATACAGCAGCATCTTGGAGATCTCTAATGAGTTTAATAGCAGAAGGTGTATCTTCACGACATGCGTGTGACGTCATTAACAATGGCCCTATGTTGTTGAACTAACGTGGTTCAAACGACAGAGATGCGACCGTGTTCGGGAAACAGTCTTGTGTAGCTAGTTTGTTTCCGAAACAATGCATCGTACTATGGTGGTTTATCAGCGAGTTACATCGTTGTTTGGGAAACACACCCCAGAATGTTTGTGTGTGTCCAAACTGAAGTCCCATGAGAAGGCATTTATTGATGCTTCTTGTAATGTCACAGTCTTCAGACATTGATTAGAGAGATGACAGTGCTTATCTGTTCTCCAGAGCTACTGTTTACTGAAGCCTTTAGTGACTTTAAATCAAACGCAACTGGATTTCTTTTCATTCTTTTCTTCTATCCCTCTACAGTCCGACAGAGACATATTTATTGATCATTCAGAACTGTTTCTATACCTTTCATCCGCAGGCATCTTTTCTGTTTGATTCTGGATTATTTCTGTTCATTATTTCCTCTTTGAGGTTTTTTTCATTCTCACTCTCTCTTATTTGTCTTATTTATTTTGTCTGTCTTTTGACTTAAGTCTCATGGAATCAGCAATATGATGATGTAACATCTGTGTTTTAAGCAGAAATGTACCTATGAATCTTTCTATTCTTATTCGTATTTTAATCATCTTACACAGTGTGATAAAAAAAGAAAGTAAAAAAAAAAAAAAGTCATTGGCAGCACAATAAATCCAGTCAGGTTTTGTCCCCAAACGTCTTTTCAAGAACGTTCCTCTCTAGGGGTCTGTGTAGGACGCCAATTGACCAGTCACCCACACTCTAAAACAGAAAGTGTGCGCTAGCTCCTTCACCACAGTTACCGCTGAGAGAACAGAAGCCAACCGTGGGAAGTCTCTGATCAGCTGAGCTTTGAAGATCTTCAGCTCCAAGACGTTCCTAAAATTAACCAACAGTAGTCACGTTTACAGCAACATACAAGGTGCTCCAATAACAGCAACTATTTTCAAGTGTAGCAGCCTTAGTGAGCAACGAAGTTGTCAAGTGTGGTTAAAATGTACTTGTTTTGTTTTTTGTTTTTTTTATTTACAAATAAATAAAGAAATAATTTGACAAAATGACAAAAACAGCAAGTGACAATTACAAATATGCATTTAAAATAATAATAACAACACAATTACCTTTAAAGTCATAGCATAGCAACTGTTGTCAAAAGTATAGCAAACACAGCGGGGTTTAGTTTCGAAATGAATCCGCGTTTTGAACGAATTGTGTGACTAAGACATAAAAATAGCCCTTTACTTCATTCCTGAATGAATCAGCCATTTGAAAGAATGATTCAGAAGGATATTAACTCCTCCTGCTGGCATATTAAGTTTCTTATTTGTGCCATATATAAAAAAGAAGAAGAAAACATTAAAAGGATAGTTCACCCGACAGGCATTAAGATATTTATGTCCGAGCCCGATCCCAGGCAACTGTAGGAAGGCGTTCGGAAATGTCAACAGATGAGAGCATCAGTGCACACAGGGCAAAAAGCGCTGTTATAACACAGGTGCACATTCGTGCTGATGTGACCGAGCCCGACCCGAACCCGAGCATCCTTTCTAAATATCTGTCCGAACCCGGCCCATCCCATCGGGTATGGGTATCCATCCTCTAATGTGTAGGCCCGAATAAATGTTATGATGAATCAAATAAGAGATTTCTAGAGCTTTCTATTGCCTACTTGATACTTTCTCATTTAACATAAAAATAGCAGATTAAATAACCTTTTGTTGATATTTTCCCAGTCAATTTTGTTTTGTTTGTGATTAATTGCTATTAATTAGATTAATGAATCATAACATCATGTGATTTATTAGATTAAACATTTTAATTGACTGACTGTTACTCTGGTATACTGACAAGGAGATCGCAGGAGACGTAATCTTCAAAATAACATTAAGCACTTTAATAATAAAGAAAAACAAACATGGAGGAAAAGCCAACAAGCTAACTTAACACATACATTGAAAGGCAAAACTGAACTCAAAGGACATGGTATTTATACACTGAACTAATGACTGAAGTGAGGGCAGCTGGTGGAACACAATTAACTCATAATCACATAATGACAGGAAAAACCAAATATGGGCAAACAGGAAGGAAACTCAAAAAACGAAACCAAAAAAGGAAGACATGAAATGAAACCAAAACAGACTGAGAATGGAACAAAAAACAGATAACAGTAACACTGACACCCTAATATATAGATTACTGTATGACTTTTATTTACACTACATACCTGCATAGAACAGAAATTCTTAAGAAATGCTTTTTTAAATTAATTTCATACTATAAAAGTACTAGAGCAGCTGTCATCTGTTTTGAGTAGGCAGGTTGCTTTTCTCTTCTCAAAAAGAAAGAAAGTGATTTGTGATTCGTGAGAGGCTCCATACTCTCAGCTTGCTTTAAAAATAGATTAAAAGCCAACAGAGGGGGTTTATCAAACGAGCCCGTTGAATGCAGACTGTAACTACAGAGAGAATTTTTAAACATCTGGATGACAAGTCAGAGGATTTTTTAAAGTGATAATTAAAGGGTGTTGGAATCAGGCAATTTTTTTGGAATATAGATATGGATTTAACATTGAGCAGTGATGTATTGAGTCCCTATTACAGCTTTGACAGAGGCTGGGTTCTCCTCCAAACCCATTCCATTTATAGGATTGGTCTGTCACAGCACAGGCTGCTGCAACCAGAGGAGCAATTAACAATCCAGCTGTGCTAGACTAACTATGCTAATTAGCAAAATAATCGCCTACAGTGTGCTGATTTATAAATAAAAATAGACAACCTCAGCAGACCAGGCCTAACCATCCACTGTTGCTTTGAAAGTCAACCTGAAGTCAAAATTCATTGTATATATGTAACTGCAGACTTCTAAGTTTATTTATTTATTTAAATTTTTTTAACTTATTTATTTATTTTTCAAACATCACTGAGCAAACATCACTTGTTTCACTGAAGAATACATCACATCTGACTTGATGGCGTGTCACTGTGGAGAAACATCATCAAAGCCGTATCTTGAATGTCACAAGATGGGATGGGTATCATTTAGGGAGGTAACGGTATCAAAATTTCAGGGTACGGTAATACCTCGGTATGAATAGCACGGTACGTATTGAATCATTAACATAAAAAACAAAACTAATTAAGAGGCTCAAAAAAAGTGCCAGAAGTGTTTATTAAACAGTTTACATGAACACTGA
>JAUMHQ010000038.1:1421088-1442775 GCA_032361165.1 Enteromius paludinosus | reverse complement strand
TAGGAAACGATGGTGTTTGAGACTCACAGTATGTTATGTCCATGTACTGAACTGTTATTATTCAACCATGACAAGGTAAATTCAGTTTTCCGTTCTATGGCACCTTTAATGTGTGTTTATGCTAGTGCTGATTGTTGAAATCATGATCCTGGCTAGTTGTCACTTGTTGCAATGAGTCACTTAATTTATTTCTTGATTCTGATTGGTCAGTCGAGCCATTCAGCAGTCAGATAACTATTACAAGCAATACTTTTGTAGTATTTTTTTTTATGCTAGTATCAAGTCTCTTGCATTAGTTTTAGCTGTGTTTCCTTCCCATATAACAAAGGTAACTTCGCCTTGAATTATTTTTTTCATGTTAAGTTATTTACTTGACAAGGAGCCATGTAATAAGTGAGGCACTAATCACCTTGTCAGGTATGTTTTGTCAGGTCTGTACATTATGGCTTACATAACTGCAGCTAAAAGGATATTCTGGTATTACTCCACCAAGTTCCTGCAACATATTATTGCTGGTGTAAGAAAATAAAGTGTTTTAAAGAGAAAGCGTCAGAAGAAAAAAAGAAAAAAAAAACTTGAAATAGTCACAACTCATTTTTTAATATGGAAAGCAACAGATTACACCATACAGCAAATATTAGTTGTTTTATACAAACTAAAAAAAAAAATCTAACTAGATAAAACAGCTTCAAAACATCGCATTTAAAACATCTATACACAAGTTAATGTACACATATATACACTCTTTCAATATATTATTATATAAAGAATTTGTTTTGTTTTCTCCTTAATAAGCAGAGCAGCTTGTAGAAGTCTTTTCCTACCATGACTGTAGCTTAGCGTATGGTTGTATGGACCAGTCAAAAATGTACGGATAGGTAGCCTTTCATGTAGTTGTTGGATCCCGTGTAAATAACATATTTTCTCAGAGTACAAAGTTCGAAGTGCACCTAAACGCGTGTGATTCAGGACATCCTGTGCGTCTTTTACACTAATTCCATCCAACGGCGTCACATCTGTCGTAGAGTTTCCATTCTTTAATCTGTGATAAAAAAAAAAACCCAGAAGATACGCAGATTAGCTGCCTTCATCTTTTCCGGATTCAAGCGGTTGTTGACTTCACATTCGGAAAGTGTTCTGCCGTTATCCGTTTAAAGACTAAAACGCTGCATGTTTAAATGAAATGAGTGTCTTGCTCGTTTGAAGTCAGTTTGATTGTTTTTCCAGGAAGGTTTCACGGTTGAAGAACAGTCTGGCTGGTGGGTGTCCATCCTCAAGCTGGCGTCTAGACCAGCTCCTTCAGTTCAACAGCAGCATAAGAACCAGAGCTGTGAAAACAGAAGGTGTAACTATCGTTCCTCTGCTATAAATGTGTGGAGTCCTGGGTGAACTCTGCTTCAGAGTGCTTGGCGGAAGTGCCTTAAGGTCCTCCAGGGCACCATACGCAGCCATGGAGAACTCTGGATCCCCAGTCGTGAGAAGATCGAACACGCACGACTGGAAATAAACGTCCTCTACCTGCAGCATCTCTCGACATTTCGTGGTCGCGCGTTCCAACATGTCCACGTGCGCCGAGAGGCCCGGCTGCAGCTCGCCACCATCGCCCTCCCCGTACCAGCCGCCCATAAGTCGGTTTTGCTGCCGGTTGAGAACGTGGGCTTTGATGACCTCACTGCGCGGGCAGCCGTGCAAACACAGCTGCAGGCCGCCGTTCTCCTCGGCTAAGTCCTCAGGCATGCGGATGGCGAAAGTCAGGTAGCGTCCGACCTGCCGCACAATGATCGACGTGCCTAGGTAGCGAGCGTGGATCTTCACTTGCCGTATACCTAGACCTCCACTACCCTCCACGATCCTCAGGCTCTCTCCTTTACCGCCGGTTCTCGTGCCGTCCTGGAACGCTGACGGCAGGTCTTCGGTGGTGGCCTGGTACACCTTCTGCTCGGTGCAGTCATGGTAGGACTTGAAGATGACGGTTATCTACAGGGATGATCAAACGGGAAATGGTGAGTAATGGCTCACACTAAAAATCAATACATGAAATTGCTTTCAATAGACTGGAGGATTGTTTCAACATTGTGTTCTTGCACAGCCTGATTTTTACTTTGAAAACTATATGTTGAAACGTGTCCTAAACACCAGGTAAGTGGTGTTCTAGTATTATTTATATACTATTATAATGTTACATTTGTCTAATGTTTAGCTTCATTTTTAATTCAGTTTTAATACTTTGACTTATTTTAGTTACCTGCCAAAGCCACATTTCTAGTTTATAATCTAACATTTATGTTTTATTATTTGTATTAATATTAATGAAAACCATAACAACACTGAACCAAGTACTAACAAAAGCATTTAAACCAACAGTGAGCTCACTGGTCCAAAATCCTGCCTCACATTATTAAATTATATTTATAAAATGTAAAATATATATAGAAAATGACATTATATAATTTCTAAAATGCTGAAAAGGCCAAATATATAATATAAATGATGAGGAAAATAATTTTATGCGAGTCAGAAATTAATTTAAATTTTTTTGTTGCTAATAAAAAGAAAAAAAAAAGGGGAAAGAACCAGAGCTGTGAAATTTTAAATTGAAATAACCTTGAATTTTTTTTTGTTTGTTGAAATGTTAGCAAATAACTTTAATTAATTAAGTTAAATTAAAATTAAATTAATTAACATTTTTAAATGGAAATAAAAAAAACCTAAATACAATTTTTGGTTTACATTTAATTTACATTAAATTATACATTTAAATATGTAATAATATTAATTCCCTACATTAATTACTTGCATGTAATTATTCATAATGTATTACTATTACTATTATAGTAAGTACATGTAACCTTAGTGACCTTAAAATAAAGTGTGACCTGATATTTTTAAAACAAAATAAGCAAAAGCACAAAGCTACAATTTTAACATCAAAATGAATACTGCAAACATAAAAAAACAGCAAATTCAAAGTGTGAATAAAAACTATAATAGTACAACATATAATACTAAAATAATATTGGAAGAGAGAGCTTGCTACAGTATAGAGATTAAGGAAACAAATACCAGGTTTAACACATGATGGCAGTAGAGGACCAGAGAAAAATTAAATGGACAACTTGGGATCTGCCAGTATCTAATCTAAACCAAACTCGATGACTAATCAATGGAACATCCAGCGGCACGTTTATAAAACTCTGATCAAAATCACGAAGCTGTAACCCATCAACCGTCAGTAAAATTAGGTCATGTTCTACATTTCTATCCAAGAAAGCCCACTACATTTAAAGCTAAAGATAGCAACATTTTGAGTAAGTTTTGTTTCAAAGGTTAACTTAACGAAAACTCCTTTAAACAATTATTCTCATAAACACTGTATGATAAGTCAGTGGTCCCCTGAAAGTTTATTAAACTTAAATTTTATGTTCTCTGATATTATATCACTTTCCCTCCTTTGAAAGAAAGCACACACGTTGTCATTCCCATGTTAGCGTCACACTTCATGTCTGTTCACCTTCCAGAAACTAACCGACCGTAACCAGAGTCTGAATAATTTATTTCCCATTCCTTCTTTTTGTCTCTCCCCCACTCTTTGTGAAACAGCTGGGGGATTCTATTATAGTCTTTAGGTCCTGCATTGTCGACACGGCTCAACAGTCTAAATCCACGTCTCTTAATAGAAGAGGAAAAAAAAATGTCCCCCTAATGACATCATTGTTTGGGCTGACTGTGTCTTTCTCAAGCTTTTGCTTTGAATGGTTTCTTTGGACCGTGCAAAAACCTAAGACATGGACCATATTGGACCTCAAAAGTTTCAGTTACATTTGTTTAGTCATCTATTTTGATATTATATTATAATACTTTGCCCAACATGCTTGTATAGTATCGAAAAAAAAAACGTTTCACCAAAAATATCCTCATGTGGTCCATACCTATGCGGCTTTCTTTCTTTCTTCTGCAAAGTGAATTTTAACTTTTCACCATTTTATCAATGTTGTGAAAGCTAATGGGGTCCAAAACTTACTCTGTAAAGCATTCCAGAAGAGACTGCGTTTCTGTCATAGAATCTTGTTCAAATGTTCAAAAGTTTTGGACCCCACTGAATCGCTGTATGGACAAAAAGCTGAAAACTTCTACAGAACATCTTCATATTCAAAAACGTAAGCCATATATGTGTGGAATAACGTGGGTGAGTAAATGATTGCTTTTTCACATTTTCAACATGACAAGTCTTCATAACACCATGAGTATTGTGGTCCTCTACTTAACTAAAATGACCAGCACAATTCAGAACAGGTCGCACTTACAGGAAGTTAACCAAAAAAGCCATTTCCACAACTAACCTTATTGGTTGCTGTAGCACTGGAGCCTTCAACCACCGGTACGTTTGTGACTTGAACCGAAAGGTATCGATTGTGGATGAGCGGCCAGGCTCCTTCAACCCTACATGTCTGGAACTCATCTCGAAAAGTCCGCAAGTGAGGATCACCGAATAATCCACAATGTCCGTACTTTTTCTGTTGGGCCGCTGGGCCCGATGCGAGCACCCTGCTTTCATAGTTGCAGACGTCCACCACTGGTGGCTTGGAAGTGCTGGGTGCTTTAGCCGACGACGTTGGGCCATCACTGGAGCAGTTGTGCTGTGCAAAGAGCTCTTTGATACGGAATACAGCGGAGTGGTACACCAAGTCTCCTCTACAGCCATGAGCTGTGCGACGTGTACACAGCGAGTAGGCCCTCAGAGCAATGCAGTAGTCCACATCTGGAAGCACCTCCTCTTGCAAGCCACCGGAGGGTGAGAATGAGGCCACGTACTCCGCATTACAGCGCTGAATTCGACATTTTTGGCAGCACACTGTTGAGAATAAAGCAGAATTAGGGATTAATGAGACGCATTTCGAATCGCTGTTTGATGGTTGGTTGGTGACAGAGACGTTCATGATTAAAGTTCTTAGGCTTGGATGGTTTCTAGCTGTCAATCTATAGGCTAAACCTGTTTAACAGCTTAACAACTGCTGGATTTTGTCATGCTGACACATTCATTGGTTGCACTCGAGTCAGCGTGGCATCTGAAAAGATAACTACAAGCTGGTGATTGCTATTCCAAACCAAGAAAACATTCCTTGTCTGAATTCCTTTTAGTACTTTACGGTTATGGTCTAACGAAAGTGTGAAAATAGTTACTGCTTCATTTGATATGACGACTTTCATCTGCTTTGAATGCAGGCCCAACAATAACAAATGGGTCGGACTTTGGCTAGCATTAGTAAAAATATGAAAAACTCCCACTGCTAAAACACAGCAACTGTTTTGCCACAAATTTTGACCAATACATTTCCATGCCTTAATAGTGTATGAGCAATTACTAAAAATAACATGGAAACAGTGGTGTTCACAGGTAAAATTTACTTATTTAATAGATTAGCTAATATGTACGTTTTAGAATAACATGCTATTTTACATACTCTGTTATAGATTAAACATTATGCATAATTCACAACTGGAAATTAATGCAATATCTAGTTTTTGAGTAGGCCTAACACACGAATTTATATAAAAAATAAAAAACAAACAATGGTGTGAGGTGACCATGTATTATTTTTTTCTGCTGGACTGAATGTAGATGCATTGGTCATGGTAAAAACAGTAAAACGGTCTGTCAGTACACATTTATTGTTATGTTATTAAAAACAACAACAGTTCTGATTAGCTGGAGTAGGCCTTGTTGATTTCATTTTCTCACACTGTATATGCATATGAAGTGAATTGGTGGGGTATCATACAGAATAATAAACCTACAATAACTAAACCGTTTAAAACATGATTTTAAAATGGATTTATATTTTGAGTTGTCTAGTAGTGTAATATTTAACATTAAACATTTATCCATGGGTAAATTTTGCTTTCTAATTTAGTTTACGTCAAATTTTTTTATTATTATTCTGTATGGGTAAAAAAAAAACACATTTTCAATTGTACTCAGAGCACGCAGCAAAGTATTTTCTCTACGAAATATATTTTTTTTTTACATTTAGTTTACACTCGCGAACATTTAAAACCTCGTCTCGCGACACACACACAAACATCATGCGCGTGCTTTTCGAAGCTGTAGGCGTTTAAACACGCAAATAACGCAAAGTGTAAATAACCATATTTAATCGCCGCTGTTCCCAAATAACTATGTATTAGGCTACTCTTTGAAGCTTACTTTCTTCTTCAACACAGTCCCGAGCTTTCGAAGTAAACAACTTCAAACAGCGACACGGCGAAGCTAGCCAGGGTAGCGAAAGTGTTACCATACTAATAAAACATCTAACAACTAAACTAAGCAATACTGACTTCAAACAAACATCCTTTCAGAAGATAACGTAAAGCATAATATTTGGTTATCACTGCGAACCTCTAAAGAACAACGTTGGCTTTAAATCTGTTCGCAAACACGGTGCTGATTTGCTAGGGAGGGAGTTAGCAGCACAACTCCTACAGGCCTACAGAAGAACTAAATGCGTATACATTGGAAAGTGAGTTACGTTAATATCAGCGAGTGTGCAATTGCGTTAAGTAGCACATGTAAGTAAAGTCATCAGATACGTTTTATAGATCTGTTGATAGAACTTCTCTTTAGACGACAGTGTAAAGTTTTCCCAGTAGCTCTCGCTCTGGAGTGTGTGCATGCGCATAGGAGCGATTAATACGAGCAAAACTGTTTACCTGGTCGGAGTAACAGGCACATAGAAACCACTGAAAGACAAATCCAGTTCCAAAGCTGCCGCTTAGCCAGGTTGAGGGTGCCGCTTCTCCCCATGCCAATCCATTCAGTTTGATTGCAGTTCTCCAACTGCTGCTCATCGGCGTTGAGGCTGCGAGAAAATCACAAACTTTTTCATTCCCTTCCCCAGCCACTGTCATTCAGAGGAAACGTGCTGAAAAGCATCGCATGGGAGGAGCTTCTTTTCGCCAACCCTTTCCATGAAAGCTGACAAGTGCTCAGTCACGTCTTTATATATGAGTTATGCAGTCCAAAAGTATGCACATGAAGAATGAAAAACATAACTGTAACCTTTTTAATCATCTAAAACATGTATATTATATATATTTAAATGTTTATATAGCCTACGTGTTACATGAAATGTGCAAAAGCAAACATGGGAACAAACTGTTCTACAAAGCTTATTCTAATCTATGTAATAAGCAGTGGAAAACCCAAGAAATGAAAATAGTTCAGCCTAGCCTGGAGGGATGAATTTTATGATGGGCTTCGGCATGCTAATCCTACATCCTCCAGTCTAATATCATGGTTTGTTGAACTACTTTGAGCTGGTTAATGTTTTGATCATCTTTGAGATATGAGGTTACATTGTGATTATGGGGAAAAGAGCAATGTCTTGCTTACCGTTTGAAATTATATTGTGGATCCATTGAGACTGTAGCCTTGGAGTAAACACAAACATTAATTTATAAGCATAATATTTGCATACAGATCAACCGTGAACATGTTTGATACAAAGGTGTCTGTGAAAATGAATCCGCATTGTATATAGTTTTGATCTTTCGTTCAAACTATTCACACAATTCTAATCTACCATTGAAGTAAAACAATTGAAAATGGGGAGAAATACTTGCTGACCACAATTATTGGCACCCCTAGAATTTCTTATGAGTCAAATATGTCTGAAGTGTATTCCCATTCATGTTCACAATTTTGAGCACTCCAGGGTGATTATGGACAGGAAATTATCCAGCCATGGTTTATTGTTTCACAGAAATATATCTAGGAGGAAAACAAAGCCCAAATTCCCTTAATCATCAACACAATGAGAAAAAAAACACATGATATATTTATGATGTGCAGCAAAAGATAGTTGAGCTTCATCAATGAAAATTTCCATTTCCACCTAGAGGGAAATTATGAAGAATTTCCAATCAACATACAATGCTACGAAGCTGCCTGGAAGAGGACGTGTGTCTCTATCATCCTAATACACGGAGGGGAGTAGAGTTTGAGAGGCTAAAGACTCTTCAAGGACCACAGCTGGAGAATCGCAGAAAATTGTTGAGTCTCTGCGTCAGAAAACCTTTAAAAAAATAGTCAAACAGTGCCTACCTCAGCACATGTTGTTCAGGAGGGTTTAAGAAAAATTATCTTCGCTCATCCAAAAACAATCTCCAGCATGTTGAGTTGTCAGACAGGACTGCAACTACAAATGGGACTGGCTTCTGTGATCAGATGAAACTAAAAAAATGAGCTTTTTAGCAGCAAACACTGGAGATGGAGTTGGTGAACACGGATAAAAAGTACTCCATGTGTTCAATGAAATATACTGCTGTGTTTTTGATGTTGTGGGTCTATATTTAGCTGGAGGTCCTGGATATCTTGTTTCGACACATGGCGTCATGGATTCTATCAAATACCAACAGATAAATAATCTAAGACTGTCGGACTCTGTTAGAAGTTTTATAATGGGCCATGGTTGGGTCTTTCACTGGGACAATAATCCAAACACAAACATTAAAATAAAAACAAGAATTAGTCACTAAGCACAAAATGAAGCTTTTGCCATGGCTGTCCCAGTCTCTGACCTGAACCCTGCAGAAAATGAGAGAGGTGAACTAAAGAGAAGAACCAACATAGAGATGGTAATCTGGAGAGATTCTGCATGGAGTGGTCTCTTTTCTCTTATCAGGTGTTCTCCAAAGATTTACCAAGGATGCCAATTTTATTGGAGGGTACTGTATGTATATATATATAAATACAGTATTTATATATATAGCCTATATGTGTGTGTGACATTACACGTTGGTTGATCACTTGACATTTTACTCCCTCACAACATTATGCACATTAATGTAGTCAATGGTAATAGTAATTACCTAAATACTACTACTGGAGAGTTGACTGCCCCCAAAAAGTCATTCCTGTCTCAGGTCTATAGTGGTATTGATACTACAGAGGCATCATTCAGAATCTGCCCACTGAAGCAAATACCTCATTCACTCAGGTGGATGGATCAGTGAACCCCTTACAAGCACCTCATGCCAGTAGACGACTTGACAAGGCTGATGGGCGGAGAAAGGGTTCTTTCTTCCCCCCACGTTTGTGAGCATATTACATTGCATGACCCAGCGAATATACATATTCCTCTGGTCGAAACAAGAAGGGAGCGAGTCAATGAATCAGGGAAAAAAAAAGACGAAGAAAGAAAGAAAAGCGAGAAAGAGAAGAGAAAGGAACGGAAACTAAGGGATAAGCTAGTACATTTCTTCTGACACTGACTCACTTGTTCTTATACAATAGTGGAATGAGGTCAGTCTGGTAAAATTAGCCCCGCTTCATGGCAGGACTGAATGCCAGGCCAGCGAGAGGGGACGGAGACTCTCCATTTGAGAAACCAGAGAAATAAAGAGACTACATTTTTTTTGACAGAGAGTGAGATGAAGTATTGGGAAGAGAAGAGAAGAAGGTCATTCGCTAAAAGCCCAGATCTCATACTCAGCGCAAGATTGAGAAAAAGAAGTGAAATGGAATGATATGAACCATTACACCAAGTAAGAGACCAAAAAAAAACTGATCTGAAGAGTGGAAATAATGATTGTTTCGAGCAGGTTTCCTTGTAGACTCCCCCTCATCTGTCAGTGGTTGAACAAACAGCTTGGCGACACCTCAAGCCCACGCCATTTGTTGAGCCGCTGTTGCTGTTGTTGCTTTTATAACACCACAGAATGTTTACACTCTTCGGGGGAACGAACTGACAAACTCACAGTTGGCTCTGAATATTACGTTGGAATGGGAGAACGTTTTTTAACGCGCTTCAGCTTTAAGAAAACAATCGTCTGAGGCTTTGTGCAATAAATTCAAAGAGTGGATGCGAGAGTGAGAGAAAGAGAAGCAGAAGTGACTGAAGGAGAGTAGGAGAGGGAAGAAAAAGAGAAAGAGGGATTGGGTTTCCACTGACTGTATGTCTGGGCAGCTCCATATGGTCCTCATTAAGGTGCTCACTCTGTGGGAGCAGCTCCACACCGTGCTGCTTGTTTGTGTTATTAGGCCCATCACATTTCGGTAGGGAGGGCACTGGAATATTGGGCCACTGACAGGTCTTGCCCAGCGGTTCTCAACCAGGGGTGTTATCGGTGAGAAAAAGGAAATTTTCGCTCATTTAAATAAAAATATAATATCAATATTAGTGAAGTGCTGCCTTGCCAGCCAACTACAATAATGACTTAAATGACAAAATGAAAAAAAAAGTAAATAACAATATTAATAGTATAAAAATATTACCGCTTTTGCTTCTCTACACAAAATGAACACTGGGCATCAAGAACTGTAATAATACTGTAATAATAGTAGGCTACTGTATATATTTAAGAAAAACTGTATGTTTATATTTGTGTTAATATTTTAATATATATATATGTACATGTATGTATTAATATATGCATAATAAACACAGCACAACATTTTTGGATGCGATTAATTGCAATTAATCATTTGACTGCACCACTAAAATATTGTATATAAAATAAAATACATTTTATTGAACATTGTTTTATCTTGCTATATATTATATTAAAATATATGAAATGGTTGAAATATATTCAACTTTGCTGTCCAGAACAGGTCAGTGAGGCACCAGTTGCAAAGCCCTGGTCTAGCAATACACAGAATTTGAGTAAAGTTTTCTTAAGTGCGACGGTGAAATGAGGGCTTAAAATACATTTACCCACACTACAGAGCTAAAATAAAACTTTTCTTACAGTAGTAGTGCATTTGAGTCAGAGATGAGAGATTTGCTTCACTGGTGACAGAGACTCAGAGCAATTACCATAGATAACAGGGACAGAAGTGTGTGCCTGTAAGAGGCTGCCACTGATACCATCTCTGCTCAAGGATCCCACTTAACTGCCTTGATTGATGCCCAACTGAACTCTAGGGGGTACGAAAAGAGAAGGTCTTTGTGGGACCTAAGTGGATTGCTTTCTCCCTGAGAGCTGTTAGGTATTAATTTGTAATAATTACACTTGAAGTACATTTAATTGCATCAGAAAAAGTTCTGTGAACTGACATTGTTGGCTTAATAGATTTGATAGACTGAAACTACCAGGCATTTCCAGCTAATTTTAGATGCTAGCGCTGAATGCTACCTTCAGGTGATTCTTTGCAAACACAAAATCCTTTTTTTCGCTGCCCCTTAGAGCTGTTTCCTTCTACTCAAGACATGCTGTTGACATGGTGTCAAGCTCAGTCCTTTTTAAAAAGATAAACACACAAGTAACCTTAGATTCAGGGTCATGGGGTCTTCTCAGTTTGGTGAAGAAAGATAGTGGAAGTAAACAAAGGCAGAATGAGGAGAAGCCTTAGATCTCCTCTCTAAGAAAAGCTTAGCTTAAGCAAAGGCAATCTGTGGGATCAACGTTGAGCTGCTGCCATCTATACCAGACACTTGGTGAATTCAATAATAAAAATAAAATATGGACCGCACTGACTTTCATTGTATAGACAAAACCACTGTTTTAAGTTTTAGAGGAGATGCTTACCAAAATTAAAAGGAAAGCTGTCAAATATATCAAAAGAGGTCCCTTTGTTTTGTGCAAAGTGGAGACAGAAAAAAAAGTAGAAACAACCTCCAAATATTTGATGTAACTGGATTTATGAAAAACGTTTAATGTGCACTCTTTAAAATAAAAGTGCTTCATGGTGCCATAGTAGAATCTTTTTTTTGTCTAAATGGTTCCATAAAGAACCTTTAACATCTAAAGAACCTTTCTGTTTCACAAAAGGTTCTTTGTGGCGAAAGAAGGTTATAAAAAAAAAACATGAAAGAAATGGTTCTTTAAAGAAACTTTGTCTGAATGGTTCTTTGTAGAACCAAAAATGGTTATTCTGTGAAGAACCTTTTGAAGCACCTTTATTTTTAAGAATGTCATGTCTTTAAACATTTTTGCTGAAGAATGCGAGAGAGAAGCAATGAAAACTCCTACAGTTCTCTCTCTCTCTCTCTCTCCCTCCCACAACACCTGCTCAGGCTCTCATTTCAAACCTCTCAGCTGTGGGAGCATTCTATGACCAAATAAATCCGTGGAATCAAACGTGACTCCCGCTCCCAGACCTCCAGAAGTCCAGCCAGTCCGAGCTCCAGCCATGGGAACACAATCCGTTCAATAGAGTACATCAAAGCCCACCCCGAGCTTACTAGTCATCTTTTGAAAATTCTGCTCTCTGCCAATGACTTTGCTAAAGTTTTACACCCTGTCCAGCATCATCTCATTGGATGCCAGAGGTGTCCCTCCTCCACAGTTTGAAAATGGACAGATTGCTCTTATGGTAACTACGTAGACTTACATTTCACCCAAAAAAATAACACGATCTGCTCACCCTATGTTATTTCAAAAACTCTATGCCTTTCTTTTTTCCGACTTCCAAAAGCGGTACAACTCTATGTTCAGAATCTCGTATGGTTACATGACAGGTTTGCTCAAGAATCAGACTGCAATTCAAGTTATTCACAGTTAATTGTCTCGACCATTGGGCTGTAAATCGTTGCGAAAAAGGAAAAAAAAGTTATCATATGAGTTCAGAAGACTCATATATACGTTTATGATCCACTGATGCTTTTTGATGTCTTGAAAACAAAAATTTGTCCCGTTTTAAATCCTTTCAATACAGTACTAATACTTCAATCTAGATGATCATGGGAATTTACAGCAGGCCATATTTCGAATATTGAGATATTGAAAAAAGGAGTTAGTTGGATTAACTTCCTTTAAGTATAGCGCAAACTCCAAAAATCAGATGCCTATAAGGAAACGACAATGGCATTCCTCTCTAATCAATCAGAACTGGCTGTACTCTAAACCATTCGAAATTTGTACTTTTCTAAACTCAAAAATGCATAATAGAGAAACGTAAGGCTTAAAACCCTCAAAACAGCAGCAGGCAAACCAGCTTTACTGTAGTACTTTTAAAAACCGAGGGTTCACTTTAAGGGTCAGTAAGTATCAAATGACATGAGTAATGGCATTGCTAGTCCCAAAGCGAACAGCAGAAAGATGAAATGGAACTTACCTCTGATTTTCGTGACTGATGGGCATGTGGCGTGGATGTGTAAAAGACCATTTCACTGAGAGAAGTCTGTTAACCCCTGTTCCCTAGCTGTCTCTACCAGACAACTGTGTCCAGCTTTGCTTGACAAAGGGAGATAGCTGTGAATTAAAGCACATGACAACAGCTGTCTTTTTAAAGAATCGGCACTTTGATTAGTGTCGGTTTGTAGTTAAGCAATGTTCGCTAATTCCTACATATCGGAGAAGGGCGGGTAGGAAAAAAAGACCAAAAATCCCGAGCACACTAGCATGCACACACACATACACAATTATACACATTCAAGGGATTTGACAGCATATGTCGTCTTTGGCCAGCGTCCCATATTCTACAATGGTCATCCACACCAGTGAGGTCTGTAATAAGACCAGAGTCTTAAAGCAAATGTACAGCGGCTCCAAAAACTATATGGACGCTTAAGTCAAACTTTAAAATGAATGTGATTTCAGCAGATGAAAAATCAACTCATGTGGGATCTGCAAATAAATAATGCCTTTGTTTTTTTCTCAGAATTAGAAATATTTGATAAAGTTTCTCTAAAAGTTAACACAGAGTAACCACAGATGTAGTTCATCACAATGTTAATCAACATGCTCTGCTAATGTTTGACAACCTGAAAGATTCCAAATGGCTTTTGAAGCAATATTTGGTTGTATTTGTTATTTTATATAACAGTTTATACAGTACAGATTCCATCAAACTGGTTTTACGGTAATAAAACAGGAAAATAGCAATGTTAATGTTGCAGATTTCATCAATTATTTAAAGCTTCTCTACAGAAGACAATAGGCAGAGTTGTTCCATTCCGTGTTGGTTCAGTTCATTTTAATATAAAGCAGCAAATTTTCTTTTTATAGGCCTAAAAATGATTGGCTTGACATTTTGCATTGGACACCACACATGCAAGGTAAAAAAACGTGCACACAAATCACTAATTCGTTCCTCAATATACTAAAAGCTGCACACAATTACTATTTTGTTGCTAAATTGTGCGCTTGGTTAGCTAAATCATTCCCTCGATTAACGGAACAAATTGTTTACACAATTTAAAAGTCAAGGGAACAACATAGTAAATCGTGCACACGATTTAGCCTAGTATTTTTGTCAACACTTTATTTGGATATTCCACTTTAGACATTCTACTAACTGTAAGTGTCTTCGCAACTAGCAGTCATTAGAGTATTAGTCAACAAAGTCTCACGACCAATTCGTAAGGAGGAAAATGTGTTCTGTATATGCGATTTTGTACGATTTGTCTAAACCCCAGTGACGGGTAGGTTTAGGGGCGTGGTTAGGAGTAGGACATTCGTACAAATTCCTATGAATTGGCAAAAATCATATGAATTTGTGAGGTCGTAAGATTTTTGTACGAATTGGCCACCTCATAAAATATTGACAAATTGCCATGAGACTAGGCTGTATTAGTAGACTACGTGCTTAACAACTTCTAAAACTTTATTTTGATGGGTCCACAACATATAACATCCTGACATCCTAACCCTAAACCTACCCTAACAGTCTACTCTGAGAGTTAGTAGACATGTAGTTGATATATAGCTTATAGTTAGTAGTTAGTAGAATGTCTAAAGTCGACAATAGGAATAAACTGTAACTTGACTGTTTTTTTCCAGCATGTCACATGCAAGGCTTTGTAGTTTTTTTATACAGGAAAAACGTTAACACATTTTTTACGTAGTGTCCAACTATAAAAGTTATCTACTTATTTCTCAAAACTAAATATTGCTTAAAAAAGTTCCACTATATGGACTGCGCTATTGCGTCACTTTTTGTAACTTTGTCTAACTTTTAAAACTTTGTCCAGATTCTTTTTTGTTTCTTTAATATATATATATATAGTTTTTGCACAAGCAGCTGTTCAAACAGACAGCTGCTCAGACCATTCATTCAAATGGCAGTGATTACAAATCAAGCCAGTGTTGTCTTTGAGTTGATCCATTGCTATTTCAACAAGTAATCCTTGGTCTCATGCACATGTTCCTGTGCACAAAAACAGACTCAAGCGCTCTTATCCATTGATGAATCCAATGACCAAATTTGAAGCATGTTATAGCGACAATGCATTACATTTCTACAGACCAAAGGAGCCTTTACTGCAGCATCGTGGCACCACTGGATTTGAGATTCTATTGGCCGGAGAAGCTTCTAGGAGCCAGGTAATCTCTCACTCGCTACACATTTTTTCCATATCTCTCTGTATGAGAAGAATCCATCCGCCCAAAGCCTCTGTGGCGACAGCGAGCGCTCCATGCCAGTCTCCACGCTGGCATGCCGTCGCGCAAAAAACGAAAAACGCACACGTAAAGCGTAACACATGCACATACATCAGCGCAAACATATGCATTCGCACACAACGTGCCCCCCCAGCTGTTCCTCGCCCTCACTGCATGCAGCAGGTGTAGGGTGGACCTTGAGGGACGGGGTGGGAGTGGGCACAGCTTTTCGGAGAACAGATTTACTATTGTTATAGCTATGCGCTCTGTCCCACGATGTGACTGGAAATTTGTATCATGTTCTTTCTGCTTTGTGTAAGGCTAGGGCACAGCTGCAGAGCAAAGCGTTCATAACAATTCTAGTTAATGCCTTATATGTCTCTTCTGGCTTGTAAAACCCCCCTGAGGCCCGGCCAGCAGTTTTGTGCTTCATGTCTTTTCAGTGCTTGTAGAATTCTGCGCTTTTTAGTTTATTAAAGCAGAATGATTCAAGCCCCCCAACATGGCTTTTACAACAGTATGATCAATCCATAGTGGCTTCCATAGATATGGATTCTCATGGAAATCAAAAATGCAGGGTTTTAATTTAATGGTTTACATGCATTTGTGAAAAAAAATATATAAATAATTTTATTTAAAATTATACTTCCCTATACATCCCTTTTGTAAACCCACCCACTTCTGAACAATATAAGCAGGGAAATAAAATTACAGTCACATGTATTTATTGCAAAAAACTGATCAGTAAACAAGCAGTATAAAATTCATTGTTGCATTAATTGTTTAAAATGATCCCGCTCTATTAAAACATTCACATATAATTTAAAAGATACTCATGTAGCATGACGCAATTGGTCACAAGACACAAAACAACCAAAGGCATTTCACAACCAAAGCTGAGGTAAGGCTTCTTACGGCACCATTTTTATCAACCTAGGCTCATTGGAAATATGTGCCTTTGCATACATTTCTGCAAAACTGAAAAAAACGTACCCATACATATGAATCGCTGCAGTTTCCAGTTGAACTGAACACTAGAGGCAGTAAAACTCCAACAACTTTTACTCCTTTTCACACAAAAGTATAATTTAAAGGTACGTGTTTGATTAATAAAGACACACAATTGGTTGCAAGATGTTATGTTACGACATTTTTAACATCCTGGACGATTTGAAAACTGATACTTTTGAATGTTGTCGTCACATATACGGCTTCACGTATGAGTATGTATGAGTTATCTGGTTCAGTAGGTTTACTCAGTAGCTCACGTGAAACGGCGTTGCACTTAGGCGGTTGAAAAATAGCGGTTTGAATCCTGTGTTAAACGTATCGTCAAAATAGCTCAAATCAGCGTAAGGAAGTTTAAATAGCATGGCTGTATCAGCGAATATGTTTTTAAATTACACTCACTGGATATTTGAAATCTGAACGGCCGCAAAACCTCAAGCAGCATTATAAACCAACTTAATACAAACGTGGCACGGTCACGAATTAAACGTGTTTCAACGCTCTGGACATTTCACTTTGAAACTGCAGCGAAACGTGCAGTAAGGTACATACATCTATCTATTATGATGTTGAGAGAAAGCAAAAGCCCTATTTAATAGGCTGATCTGCTTTATTGTAAAGGAAACCATATACAACCCCCCCCTAAAAAAACCTGATCTAAATGCTTAGGCAACAAAACAAGGGCCAAAGGCATTAATGTCAAGCTTATGTCTCAAACTGTGTGTAGAAAAAATGCAAATGCATGTTAACAAACACGCAAAGGGACAGTCCAAACTGAAGCAGATGTGATAGGTTCCGAGACGGCTGGGAAAACGGACCCCGCGGCACCTGTTAATATTTAAAAACAATGGAAGTGCAAAAATTAAGGAAAACAGAGCAGTGGTGACATCATCATTTTTCAAACGGGCTCAGCCGGGAGGGGGTTGTTGGTGGGGTCTGTTAGGGGGTCAGCTGGTTCCAGGGCAGGAAACTGAGAAAGAAGGAATTTGAGAGCTCAGGAACTCTGCAGCTATGTTCGAAAGATTTAGCTTGCCAATGTGAAGCTAGAAGAGCCTCTCCAGCAGAGCTATGGTAGATTTTATCTGAATTATTTATGAAAACTATACATTTAAATTAATTTATATTGATTCTCTTTACTAATGTGTATAACGAGTAGAATAAGTTGCTGTGGTTTGGTGGTTTCTCAATTACTTGGAAAAAACAGTCTATTAAACTTAAACTGTCTCAATGGAAACTTCTGAAAAACCCTATTAAGCCTCTTTGTTTAATTCCAACTGCACTTAAAAAGTCATTATCTATGCATAAGGGTAGCTCACTCTAAAAAGCTACATTATACGAGCTAGGAAATTAGGCGAACTAGCACATTCGGTAAAGCCTACTACCCAATGGGCCATGGAACGCATTCTGAGCCCCCCAACGTGGCGCTTTTGAAGTAGGCAACTAATCATTTGTGTATGGGCTCAGCGCAAGAAAATGTATCTTTTTATCTGCTTCGTTTACAGCTGCCAGATTCGGAGACCCTTTGAAATGTGCAGCAGTGTCCCGGTGCTTCATTCATCTCCCAAGGTCTCAATTAAAACCCACTGCTCGCGAGCTGAGCAGAACGTAGGGGAACGCTCAATGTGGAACATCTGCAAACATCACATCGGCGAGGCGCGAACCCCCCCACCTCAAAATGGTGAGAAAACGGAGAGCATCTTCTTTCTTCTCTCGAGGGTAAGGGGTGGGGGTATGGCAGTGAGCTGTGGAGGAAGGTGGGGTTAGGGGGGCTTCTGCAGAGGAGCCTTTGTGCCGAGATCACAACCAGATGTGCCGAGAGCGTCCAAACAGGAATGAGTGCATGTCTGCAATTTTCAGCAATTTGTCAGATTTAAGGGTTCACCCCCAATACCACCTGATAGACAAATAAAATCCTCCCCACGCCCATGCAATAATTCGAAACACACCGGCACCCTACCCCCCCCGGAGAGCCAAGCTGCAGCCCAGTTGCTCATTCGGTGACAAGACAAGGCCCTGAAGTGAATCATTCAGTCTGCGTAATCCAAAACAAAGTCAAAAACGTTCATCAGCGTTTCCCTCGGTCTGCGTCCCAGCGGAGTAGAGATGTTGAAATCCGTACAGTCTTCACACACTTTAAATCCATCACGCGGCACATTTGCGCAAAAAAAAAAAAAAACCAAAAAAGCCTTGAACCAAAACAAACATTTGAATAAATAAACATGAGCGACAGCCCGGTTAATCCCTCTGGTGGCACGTCGTAAATCCAGCCTCAAATTTTTTGGCCTTGAAAGGATTTTTGCCACACACACTCACTATTCCAATGCTTAAATAATCACTCCGCAAAATTATTTTCAAGAAATATAGCTGCAGTCTGTAATAATGCTCATACTGTCAGGTGAATAAGCAAAAGGAAACATTTATTTTTTCCTCTTTATGTGTGTGAGCTTCTTTTTATCTGAATTGGTTTAAAGAATAGTCCAATGTATACGGACTAATGTAGAACGTAAAAAGAGAAGTTAAGCTGCTGTTTCCCCAACCCGGCGGTGTCCTATAAATGCAGTTTGAATATGCACACTGGCTGATAATGCAAATGTGCACGTGACACCCCATACTCTGTGTAATATACAGTATGCTTTCTCTGGATTTATTGCACTGTAAATGCAGTAGGTTGTACAGGGACTTGAGTAAGCGTGAGAACAAGTCTTACGCCCATTTTCCACACACTTGTTCATGTTTATACCATTAGGTATGTTTTTAGTGTACTATGAGTCCATGGCTCGTTACTGACCGAAAGACTCAGTTTTGGCCGTCCTGTTGTTCCCGGACATGCATAGGCAGGCTTTGTGTTTCAGAGACAAGAGGACTTGTGTCCGTAGGCGTTGGCCAAGCATGACTTCATAAGATGTGTGTGGTCATGCGTCCATGCGGGTAAACTCTGGGCAAAATGTGAAGAACATACCTTCATTTGTTTGAGTTTGCATGTTTGCATACCGCTGTGTCCGTGAGGGCCAAGAGCAGCTGACTTGTACCATCTGTGGCGTATGACTCTCGCCACCCACTGTTGCTTCAAGGCCCGTCTAATTGCCCCTCAGGGGGCTTAGGGTTTTTGCCCACTGATCCCATTCACCACTTCGCCCATCCCAAGCTGTTTTCGAGGCTGTCGTCACTTTTGAAAACAGCACACGATTTTAAATTACAGCCATGCGTGGGTTTGTCGATAGCTGTCCTGAATGCTAATGTCAGTTGGCTGTTCTTCAGGTTTGTTTCTCACAGACTGGCTGACTGAAATATATATATATATGTCTTTACATGGTTTTATGGTGATTTGTAAACTGATGTTTTGAGGGGAGCAGCCTAATCTAGTTAATCTAGTTTACTGCTTAACTTGCCTTGTCTGGAGTAACAACATATTAGCGTGTAATTTCTCCATGATTTATCTTATTAGCAGCACAACCACCGCGTCTGTATTAGCCTCCCGGCCTCCGCCTCTCAGACTGACTAGTGTAACAGACAGCCACCACCTATAACGAGAGGGTATGATTACTAATAACAGTTAATTAGGCTTGTCAGAGAGTTTCTCTGAAAAACAGGAAGGGGGAGGGAACAGCAACAGAAACAAAAGAGCCACTATGGCTGAAGTCTTAGTCTTTTGCTGGACCTGACTTCACTGGATTCCTCCACTTTCTCATTTACTTTAGCATCATGCAAACATTTTATTCATATTTATGGGAATAAACTATGTAGATGTTTTCATATAAGTGGACTAAGAAAAAATATTTAAATATAAATGATAAATGATTCATTTAGATATTTTAAATAGATCCAAATTATAAATGTTTATACATATATTTATTTCATTTGTTTCTTAATAGTATTAATGGAGAAACACATACAAATTATTTATTTGATATGCATATAAATATTTTGTGACGTTAAGTGACATTCTAAGCCTCTTTTTTTATAACTTCTATAGTAGGTATATTGTTTGCAATATATTAGTGCTGTCAAATGATTAATCATGTTTAATCACATCCAAAATAATTTATTATAAATAGTATTTATTTCCAAATAATTATTTCCATACTATATGTGTGTACTGTGTATATGTATTATGTATATAAGTACAAACATGTACAGTATAAGTTAAAAAAATAAAAAATAATTAAAAAATTTTATATATATATATGTATATACATAATAAATAAACACACTGCACACACGCATATTATGCAAACTAAAACATTTATTTTGGATGTGATTATTCGCAATTACTTGTTTGACAGCACTATATACTGTGTATGTATATATATATATATATATTACATAGTTCTAACTCTAATTTTAAGATTATTTAAGATTAAGATAATTGTAATAATTGTTTTTTAATGTATAGAGTACTGATATTAGTATTCTTCACAATCAGTAATAATTAAGCAGTTCGAAGCAGCTGAGCTCTGGACGACAATAAAGAAGTGATTTTTTTCCAGCAGAAAAGAGAGATTGGCTGGGAAGGCATGGGGCTGTATGTGTTAGTAATTTTAAAGTTGTGGGGGTCTAACTCCCACAATGCACTGGCAAATTCCTTTAACATATGGCACGTCAGGAAAGGGGTGGTTGACCTCTGGCCTTTGGAAAGTCTCTTGAGACAGCCTAGTCAGGCTGCATAAGAGATCTACCATCACTGCGCACGGCAAGACTCTCTGTGACTGGTATAACAATCACTTTCCATCTTACCTTTCCCCCGAAAATTCCACTCAATGTCTTCATGGCTTTCACAAAGAGGGATCTTTTTTCTGCCTTTTGTAGTTCCTGCGTAGTTTTTCGACGCTTTGCTTTTCTGTACAATACATCATTTCAACACATGTGATCCATTAAGGTAGAGCCAGGAGAAAGCACAGGAAACGGTCTCTGAAAACGTGTTACCCTCCTTTCAACTGTTTCCAGAGGCAGAGCGTCCCCGTTGCCCCCCAACTACTTCCTCACAATATTATTTTTGAGCATTTAAAAAAAATAAAACGTGGTTTGGATGTCAAGGAACGACAGGAACAGATGACTGCCTTAATCACCATGAATATAACGATTTCAGATTGCTCTGGAATCTTTTGTTGCCCATCAGATCGCCTGTTGATTAGATTATACAATTATACAAATAATACTTAAATCATACACTCTCAGACATAAAGGACAAAAGTACATGTTTATTCCTTAACCTCTTACACTCTAGTGCTGTTTTGGGGAAAAATTTTCATACAATTTCCGCCTACCCAAATTTCGCCATATCTCCGGTTTCCCCATACAAACATATACAGTGGAATAAATGCAATATCTTGGTGTCATTTTAAAGAAAACCCTTTG
>JAUMHQ010000038.1:1377947-1392043 GCA_032361165.1 Enteromius paludinosus | reverse complement strand
GTGTGTTTTAATATAAACATAATAAATAAACACAGCATAAACACATATATTATGTAAAAAAAAAACTTTTATTTTGGATGCGATTAATCACGATTAATCGTTTGACAGCACTAATTTGTAATAATCTCAAACTTTTGAGCGGTAGTGTTAGTGTTATGCTACTATGGTGATATGGCTGTTTGCTTCACATTTTTTTAGTGCTGTTTGTTGTCATGTTGTTGTAAATACATAAATCATTTTATAACGGTGATTACGCCAGTTGCAAATTGTGCAACAAGCTTGAATTTTATATCATGGGATTTTATAAACTAAAAGTTGCCAAATCTGTTGTCACGTCACTGTACCTGCAAAGCACAATAATAAATGTCCTGAAATATGTTAGAAATGTTAGAAAGTACTTTAGTACTTTAGAAAGTAGATTATGTGATAAAAGTCTTTCAGTAGTAGCCATAGGAATCCTATGTCCCTGTTTTTGTGACTCAGCCTTGTTTTATTGCTGTTTTTTACAATTTAGCTGTATAAGAGCCTAAATGCGTGCACTGGGTGTGTCACGTTCTTATCGTAATATATTTTATAAGGAGTTTCCTTAGATTTTAGGCCTGATTAGAAACTTGAGCTCGTAACACCTAAGGGACTATCCTGTTCACTTTGAGTTATTGATGTATCGTTATAAATAGACACATGATAAAGAGTAACAATTTAGGTGAAGAAGAAAACCCAGTGGGAGATGTACAGCAGAAGCCAGTATCCCTGTGTATCATTTCAGACTAAGAGAAATCAGTTTAATAACCTTGCATTTCGACTTCTGATATTCATCCAAAAATGGCAGTTTTAGATGTTAATGTTACCGTAATATACGGTGGCAGGCGGAGAATGTGTACATCTCAAATTGTGATTAATGCGTGCAGGGGAATCCCACAGTAGTCGCTCAGAGCCTCCAAGATACACTGTCTGGGTTAACATATGCTTGAAGGTGAACAGCTTTAATCAAAAGGTCAATTCAGAGCGACTACAATCCCAAGAGGGTGTTTTAATTCACCGCTGCCTAGTGCCTGAACCCAGTCACAATGAGACCAAGTCTGTCTGTCTGTTTAATTTCGCCCCAGAGCCAAGAGAGTTGGACTGTGTTGGCTTTGGCAGATGTTAGTCAGCATATGGCACTGCAAGAGTTAGCCAGGCTGTGGGTTCCCAACTGATCTAATTAATACTTGTTTTACATCCCTCACAAAAAGTTATAATAATAATAACAGTGCTAATGACTTCTCATTCAGGAAAAAAATGGCCTCGGGTCAATTTTCTGCAAACGTTACCGTTTGGCTAGCGAAGATGAGAGAATCTGAGCAATACCTTCTGAACTGTGAGACTGCCTGGCAGTAATTGCACCACTGGGTATATAGAGCGCTCAAGCTTTAAATGTAAATATATATTGCATTAGTTGAGTCATCGCAAGAGTAGGCACAGTTTTCATGTTGTTATCGTTGGCCGTTTTCGGGATCTCATCAGAGATCACTAGATTCAAGCTGACATTCTGTGTGACTCAAAAAACAAGCTTACATACGCTTTAAAAGTTTGACTTCTGTCAGGCAGAATAAATAATTAGTCATTTTAAAATGCCACATAAGCATTTTAGTGTAAATGAAATTATGTCAGTTGGATTTTGCAAAGTTGGGGTAATAGACCTAGACAATGCAAAGCTCATCTTAGTCTAGACCAGGGGTGCCCAACCCTGCTCCTGGCGATCGACTGTCCTGCAAAGTATAGCTCCAACTCTAATCACAGAAGCCACTTTCCAACCAATCAGTTTTCTGTTGGTCAGTAATAGGAATTCAAAAAATTCGCTGGAAAACCTGCATGGCAAAATCTTTCTCCCTCAAATAAAATGCATGATCACATGGATTCCCAGCAGAAATTTGGTGAACAGTGGTAAATGTCAACAAATTTTAACTGTGCATGCAAATGTACATGATGACTAGTAAGAACATGGGTATAAGCTTTTAAGTAATGCTCACCAGGCCTACCTGATTTGCTAAAAGGCAGGTAGGTATTTTAGTTGTAGTGGGATTAAAACGTGTGGTGCATTTTCAGTCAGTTCTATTGAAAAGGCTATAGAAGTAAAAGGCTCTTTGCACCTAGCGGCACACAGCTTGTTACGGTGCACCTTTTCATCCATTCATGACATCAAAACTGGCCTTTGGAAAGAGAATGATTTAGAAAAATCGGGGCATTTTAGCTCGGCAACTCTCAGAGCATGTGTCAGTTTCTTTTTTTTCACTTTCTCAGGGCCAAAAACACCTGGCAAGAGAAAGATATTGAGCATTTTCTCACTATACTCTGAACCACTGTCCATCGGAAGGATTAAAAAGGTAGGATTTGTAGGATTTTCTTTTTTTTTCCTGGCACCAAAATCTCCAAGAGGCCCCCACAGGCTAAATGTAAGCTACATTC
Organism: Enteromius paludinosus; assembly: GCA_032361165.1. Lineage (NCBI taxonomy): Eukaryota > Metazoa > Chordata > Actinopteri > Cypriniformes > Cyprinidae > Enteromius > Enteromius paludinosus. The sequence continues at coordinate 1,389,598 of JAUMHQ010000038.1, read as the reverse complement.
CCAGACTTTCCAGAAGCGTCTGGAATCACCTAGCACCCATGTGCCCTTAACACTTAAACTGTCACAGACCAGGAGCTTCACTAATACTATACAATTATGAAAGGTCCTTAGTAGAGTACATTCCTTTTCTCACTCTTTAACACATTTTCTGAAGAACCCAATTACTGTCTCTATTGTTTCGATACTCCTTGAAGACCATCCATTTTCTAAATTCTCTTTGAAATGTTCACATTGTAAAATATTCGAACGTAAATCATAACACATATGCCGACCTGATACAATGATAAATATTACACTGTGAATTTATTTTCACCTCCGATGATTCTACAGGAGTTTATGCGGCAGCATTCAGTCGTGCACAATCTCTCTTCTGTGGCCTCTAGGCGTCTATGAACTGACAGTCTCTCTTTTTGAAATATGTTTTAAATAATTCCACAATATATTCAGAACGGGTGGATGATTTTCTTCCCGTGACTCGGGTCCAAGCTCAACACACCTATGAAATCACGGCAAGGGAAAACGGCAACATCTAAAGCAAGATGCAGAAAAGCGAGGGGAAACTTGGTAAACATGACAGAACTCTTGTAAATACAGCTGAAATGGAAGAAGGAGCGCAAGAGAAAATGGGAGATGGAGGGAAAGGCCTGGCAAACTGCAAAATGGCCATATTTTAGCAAAAGTGACTATTCTGATTATGCCTGTCGCATGACTTTATTTCCTTAAGCGCAGTGTTGTTGCCTGGACTCAAGTCAAGCATTTGATGTCCTCAACCACATACGCCCTAGACTTCAACAGAGCCCTTTTTAAAGCCAAATGTTAAGGGGAAAAAAGAGCTAAGCTGGTTTTGTCAGCCAGCAATATTTTAGAAGTACCAGCAATTCAAAAACTGTAAAAGAAAACAACTCCGGCTAAGACAAGAATGGACAGAAACATTGGGTTTAGATTTATATACTTCCTCACTCACCACCCATCAAGTGCTGGTTAACGGTTACAGTATTTAACTTTTAAGTCTGAGATTTCCATTTGGCTTTATACTCATAATTTCCTGTCCATGCGTTTTGGAGAAAATGTGTTAATCAACTAGTTTTAGTTTGTACACTATGTGTTACTTGTTAGAAAAAACGAATTTGAAGAAAACTGACATTGAGTTAATTGATGCAAAGCAGGTGGATCTCACAAGGTTTGGTTCACACACGGGTCTCCATGAAGTCCATGAAGTATGGTTGGTTAGCTTGCTTACACTTGCTGGTAAATGCTAAAACTACACCATTATGTGTGCAAAGCAAATCTCCATATGTGGGAGATTCAAGCAGGATATGCATTAGAAACGTTGTAGATGATTCGTCACTAACCCAATTTTTTGAGAGGCTTGAAAAACCATAAAATTGACTTTAATATGTTTTTCTTGTCTGCTCCCTTCAATGTCAAGCTCATGCAACAGCAGAAGAGTTGCTAGTTAAGGGATTGGGACTATGTCTGTTTCGGTAGTGCCATCAGCCAGTAAGCACTGTCAGGGCCTGCCACTAATACAACCCTCCCTTTGCACTTATCCCCAACTGCGAAATGAAAGTCAAATAAGCTTGTTTGCACTATGCAGCCATTAACTGTGAACGATGAGAATCTTATTGTATCTGATTGACACTGATCTACTTTGAATCCTGAAACTTCAAAGTGCTGCGTTCTTATCAGCGCCCGGAAAAAAACAAGTTTTAGGAATCAGAGACAAAGCAAGGCTAGTTTGTGGTCGATTATGCTCTGAAATCATTTGCATAATTATGCAAGCCATTTCCTCCATCCAGGTCAGGGTGCTTAATTTTATCCTGACTCAAGCAGTGCTATCTAAAATTCTTTTGGTAACAAATTGAGCATTCTTCCAAACATGCTATTGGCCCATTTACAAATCCATAGAGGACTAGTGAGTATAGTATGGTCAAAGGTACTGTACCATAAATGTGAACTGTTCAATGCAACTGCATTTGCACAATTGCAATAATATTCACTACATCCTTTTACCTCTCAATCTGTCTGTCACCGAAGCCTCTTCTCTCAGCTGTTCCAGTCTTCAGTTCAGTGGGATTGATACAATATTTTCCTACCTCAATTAGCCAAGGGCCCGTTGACTAATTCTAACTGTTTTTGCACCTGAGAGTTTTGGGAGCGGGAGTTGGAAAAAGTGAGAGGGAGAGTCAGTGCGGGGCTGTTTGGGCAACGCAGCAGTGTTGATGGATGCTGAGGGCTATGCAGAGGACAAGGTGGACAGCAGCAAAACAACACTACCAAAAAAAAGAGTTACTCTTTTAAATTATAAAACTTCTATTTGAAGTTTAAAACTAAAATTTCCTCTACTAATGTGAACCCTGAGCAGGCAATGGCAAGGTTAGTAGATGCAGGATACCTTTCTGCAAAAGGGGACCCTCTTCGCTTAAAAGAACCTTAATTTAGGGAAAGGAAATGAGAGGATGGTAAGTAAATGTTCAAGCAAATTGCTTTTAAGAGCTGTACAACTTCACCCAGCTGTACCAAGCACACGCATCTAAGCTGATCGGAGACTGCCGTGGAGAGCAGAAACTTGTAAACAAATGTAACGCAATAGTTAAGATCTGCACAGTGGCAGAGCAGTTAAAGCAAGCTGCCTGGAAAAAAGTCTGATTCACTCTCTTTTACAACAACACACACTTACACAACAGCCAGGGTCAACCCACTGTGATCACCATGACCCAGACCAGTTAAATCCCAAATTCAAACAAACAGAAAGCTCTGCTGAACCCTGACACAGGATGACTAAAACTCCAGCTGGAAAAGTTTGATCAAACTGGGAGGCACGGGAAAAGTGATTTGCAAGAAACATCTAGTTGATTTATCACTGTAGGGTTTCTAAAGACCAAATGCAACTGCTATTTCAAAATGAAATGCAATCAAACGTCCACAGTTCTCAGTTAAATATTAAAGTGCTAAAGTATATACAAAACAATCAGAGAAAAAAAAGTGAAACGTTATACATTTAGGGGTAAAAAACAGTGACAAGCTGTTGTAACCCTAAATGTATAACTTCTATGACAGTGTACAGAGTGTTTACGATTATAAGATATGAAGTTGCAATTAGGAGATAAAAAGTTGCAGTTATGGGAGATAAAGTAACAATTACCTTTTTATGTCTTTTTTTGTCTCTGGCATGGAGACAGACTTCCACATTTCAATTCGTAGAATTTTGCGACCCAGTATATCAGTGAAAGGCCTTCACTTTCCAATTAAGTGTTTTGCATATTACAAATCCTACCTCGCAACACCTTTGTACATACTCATAAAAGTCTGACCCAACGAGCAGAGGAATAAAAGAACCATAAACCACAAGTGATAAGAGAGTTGATGGAAGATCATAAAAACCAAATGAGCCCCACTCCCTTTCTGCACATGAATGGGTGTCTACTCACTGTCAGGGTAATTCTTCCGCCGGGTGCCATCCACCTTGCCTGTCTTGTCGATGCAGAGAAAGAACTTGTTGGCGGAATAGAGGCGCCGAAGGCGGACGTCACCCTCAAGGTGGTTGTAGCTGCGCGTGTGCCGCTCCAGTGTCCATGAGCAGTTTGTGCCCTGTGCCAGCGCTTGCAGGGGGTCATGCCCTAGTGCAGGTGGGCAACCTCCAAGAGAAGAGCCAGCCAGAAAGAGCAGGGACAGGCATAACAAGGGAAAAGGATAAGAACAGAGGGCTGAGCCGGCAAAGGTGAGGTCGGAGTGGAGACCAGCGGTAGTAGGTGTCCATTTGCACATGATGGGTCAGACTCCCAAGGAGCACCTTGCACAAGTAGTCGGCATGATGCTGGTCTTTGCTGGGCACTCTGCCTCACGCAGAACCCCTAAGCAGGAACATGGGAAGAGAGGATAAAAAAATCCTGAGTGACCAATTTCGAGCTAGTCTTAGAAAAGCTGTCTGTTGTTCTTGCTCTTCAGAATGAATGAGAGCGTTGAAATTCCATCCCAAAGAAAGGTCTCGATCTTGTTAGATTGTCCTGGAGCATCCGGGTCCCTCAGTCCAAGCTGACAGAGTCGCGGGATCCAGTGTCCTGTGTGATGACTGCACCTTGCAGGGCTCTCTCCTCTCAGTCAGGGGCAGAGCAAGGTGAAATGTGAGGCTGCCTGACCCGTGCCTGTGAATGAGTGTATCTCAATGAGTGCCTGTGTGTCTGTGTAAGAGAAAATTCAAAAAGGCTACCAAGAGAAAGAGAGGGAGAGGAGATGAGATGAGATGAGAGTAAGTCTGACGGACTCAACAAGGCAGTAAAGCTGTAAATGGGTGTCTTTCTCTCTCTCACTCTCTGTGCCTTGCTGTCTGCCTGTTCTTTGGTGGGGTGGTTGAGTCCTTTCCTGCATTTTATTCAGGGCAGGGCTTACATCTGGGGGACTGGGAGGAGATGGGTGGGGCCTGGACTATTCATAATCAAAGTGAATGTCACTCTCAAAATTGTTTAACTTTATCATACTGTAATTCATTTCCCTTCGGGAAACTGATCATCCTAGATGTGCCATATCACTTTACATCCCGCCCTGAACCAAATAAACTGTTGCCATCACAAGTGATTTACAGCATCTGTGGAGATTAATCACCAGGCAAATAACAAGTTACAAATATGCTCAATTTAGTATCTACAGAAGTAAACGTCTTTATAGCCACTAAAAATGGATACATTTGAACAGCAAAGATGAGGTCTCCCTTACCTGTGTGTACTTTGTTTGTGGACAGTCCCAATAGACATTTGAGTCAGCTTCTATGGTGAATGAACAGCTGGGAGCCTTAAAAGTGCTCATTTTCTGACAGGACACAAAGTAAAATATTTATTACGTCCTTGTTTGTCTGTCTTCAAGATGTTCTGAGCTTTACTCAGATGAGTGACATGACATGAAACCCTAACATACTTTCATATCCTCCTGGTTTCAATGAACTGTGCAGCCCAGGGGCAGAGGGTGAAAATGATCTTGAAGGTGTGTTTTACCAGGAGAAGCCAGTCACTTCACACTTTGTAGGTAGTTAACTAATAGGTCTCTGAAGCTTTAGCACTCATACTCAGCCTATAAAATCCTAAGGAGACAGCAGTCTGCAGTCTTTTCTCAGCTCCCCGCAGTCATTCCCTTCTCCTTGGGCATATCGGCCTTTGGGTTTCTTACTACTGTACATCAAAGCCTAGCATTTTTTTCTGGTCTCATACATCTTAGTCCTTCATCCCCAATTAAACCCAACTGAAGTGGACCCCTACCTTTAATTTCTCTCCTCCCCACCAATGTCTATGCACCTCACAAAAATGCATGGCACAGAAAAGTACGCACCACTGTCATGCTGTGTGCTTCTACAGCTGGTTACAGTCTGAGAAAAAGCTGTAAAAGTGGATGCAGATATAATTAGTAAAGCTTTCTGAAGCAAGAATACTGTAGCTATTTCTTAAGAGAAGGGTTTAGAACAAACACCATCCCCCAAAACCTAGAACCTACCCCCATCTTTTTTCTGTAGATATTTTGAATTTGAATTCTCAAAAACAATGTCTAAATAAATGTGGTTCAGAGATGGATAACATATTCCATGTGAACATTGACAATATGTAAAACATTTGTTATGGGTTGTCGGGTGAAGAGGGGAACACGCTGGAATCGAGGACTCTCAATGATAAGGCTTTTAATGGAAGGTCCCTATACGAATGTCAGATGCAATTATAAACTTATAACTCAAACTAATATGTTGATGCTAGTCCTTCAGTCCACAACCCCGCTCTTTTATTGAGGACACTTCAGCACAGCTACCAAGATCTAAACAGTCAAGAAACCTTAAACATGTCTTGCAGTGTATCTTGTGTATGAATGTTGAATGATTCTTTCTTTTGTCAAATGTTTGACTGAAAAACTGTGTATTTGATGTACTGGAAAACGAACAAGCAAAAGAAAAGCATATGAAACTTAATCTTGATTGGCATGACCTCAGAGAAAAGGTAACTATCTCTAATTCCACACATCGTTGGCCGTCAATAGGCCTCTGCTTAGCTCCCATGATGCCATGCTATGCCGGTTGCGCCCTGAGCTGAGAAAATCTGTTCGGCCATGTGGGATGTTCACTGGCGAAAGGAACCTAATCTTTCCCAGCAGGGCTCCCATCAACTCTGGAAGTGTATGAATGGAGATAATATCTCAGTAATGAGGCCTGTTTTGTACCATCAAAGTCCTCCAAAAGGGCCTGAAACCCGACCTCCCTCTTTGCGCCTATGAGCTCCCCCTAATAGCTCCCATTATTAATTGTTTTCTCTCTCCTGCTAACATACAGAGTCTCTTCCAGTCCCCCTCCATCACCCACCTCCACTGCCAACGAGAACTCGGTCTCCGTTTCACTTCAGACTCCCTCAGTTGACATGTACAACTAAAGATAAATGGCATCAGCCTTAAAAAAAAACTTTTTATTTTTTCTATTTTAATATATTAACACATATATTTTGCCGCTCCCAAATTATTTTGAAATAACATTGTGGTGAATCACACTGCAGTCAGGCAATGTACTCTCATGTCAACCACAGACTTCCTGCTAGATTCCTCCGACGCAGGTGGCCGAGATAACCAGAGTGCAGTGCAGTCGCCTGCATAAACATCCGTTTCTAATTCAGGATCTGTCCACTGCCGCCACAACTGATCAATCTACAACAAGCCTATTTGCATTTCCTGCTTCGTGACCATTGTCCATTGTAGCCGAAATCAGTGATAAGTGAGCGGCCTATCTGATCAACAGCTCCTGAGAGTCTTCGCCCTCTTGGGACAGTTGACAGAGATTTACGCGTGATAACATGGACTGTTACTTTTTACAGAAAAAAGATTGCGGATATGATTGGTGTGAGCGATAATCAAAGAGAGATGCGCCTCAGATGTGGGAGATATTTGGTACTAATTGTAGAAACAAGTCTTCCTCTAAGTGCTATTTTTTTTTTTTTTTTCATATTTTAGGCATTGAATTATTAGTATTGACAGGTGTGGAGAGTTTTTCCTAAATGTGTTGCATGAGGGTATGCTAACCCTCTCAGTGCGGTTGTAAAATACACCTAGCGTCGGTATGTTCAGCGGACTAAAATCAGAGCGAGAATTTTTCCCTTTCCAGAATTTTTTTTTTTTTATGTTCTTTTTCCAAAACCTCAACTCATGCCTGCATGAAGCATTGGCTAATCACATAACCATTTTAAAAGCAGCTCCTACTTCCTAAAAAAAAGAAACGCACCTTCATATAGGTGTGCAAAGATGTCTGAATATCAGAGTCCCAATGAATGGCAGCCTTGTCCTAGCTGCAGTTATTTTCAGGATCTTGAATGGCTCTCTTCTCTCCTTTTGTTGACAGCCAGTCAACCAGCAATGCCTGTAACACCAGAGCTTGAAACATCAAATGGTCCTGTCAGAAAGGTGACCCTGTGAACCGTAGCGACAAACAACGTCTGATCTCCACCTACTAGATATGCACTTTGATGAGTACCATCGATATACTGTAAATGTGCTTTACTGACTCAGAGAGCCTTGTTACAGTACATGAAATTATATGGACTAATTGGGGTCAATATGGTTTTCGAAGGCAACTATATGATTAAAAATACAGTAAATGGTAATTTATTGTGGTATTGTGGTTATTGTGGTTTATAAGTTCAGTCAGCCAAACGTCTAACAGAAGTAGGACAACTCGACTGTTCAAGTAGCAACATCCACAGATGTATATTACATTCAAATATGAGCCAAATACAAAATGATACCTAGACCTAAACCACTCATATTTAATATCAAGTTGCATGCGTCACAGAACAAAGAAAGACGGCGCATTCAGTCGAAAAGAGACAAACTGAAGGATGCATTAATGGCGCACGCATTGTGACCTTTTCGCTAATCTGATTTTGCCAAGTGCAAAATCTCAACATTTTTGTTGACCCTGGGACAACATTGTGATGAACCAATCAGATTTGAAGAAAAAGTTACAGCTTTTGTGAAGTTTAGGCTTATAATCAGTGTTTGGGGCTTGTACATCAGTGTCATCTATCATTTAATCTGATTTTAGGCATTACTCATGGGTAAGGGTAGGTTTAGGTGTATAGATATGGTCAATACTATATTTTTGCATTAAAATGTTGTCCGAGGGTCAATAAAGTTTGTTGACCTTGGGACAAACAGTGCTTGGCAAAATCAGGACCTTGTACTGAATCGCGTAATATAACTTGCCAAAGTTCGCCATCTACTGTACATTTTCTACAGACATTTTGAAATCACATATCATTTGATCAAATAAATAGTTTAATATCTTAAAACTGAAATAAATTGGTATCTTCGTTTTTTATATTTTTTATATTTATACACAAACAAGCTTTCAAGCCTTAACCAAAACAAAATGCTAATGTCGTACATCTTTTTATTATAACAAAATAATAAACATTAGGCTATATAGTATTTTTAGTACTTTAAAGAGATTTAACAAGTGAATTTAGGTTAAAGACAACTTTCATAACTTAACAAGGTTTTTAAAACATTAGTTGATTACATATTTAAAAAGCCAAGCTTAAATGAATTAAGTGATTACAAGCTCACATGAGATGTACAGTAGCTGCCACCAGGCGTTTCAGTCCACCTCAGGATGAAATTTGGTCGATCTGCTCGTCGCTCCGGTGTCTGAACTCCTTGTATCGTCTATGAACTAGTCAGGTCTGAACAAAATGGCGGCCTTCTGCACCGGATAACGCGGTGTTTGAATCATATCATATCAACATGTCACTTTTAAGACTGTGTGCCTATTCAGCTGCTTTAACTCGCAGTTTTGCGGTTGACAGAAGTGTTCAGAGGTTTCTGAACGGCGATTATTGCCACCTGTGTCTCAGAATACGGAGTAATGGAGAGAGACAACTGCAAGGTAACGTAAAGAAACAGTTTCTTGGCATGCTGTCATCTGTCTTGTCCTTCAAATCACATTAAGTCTGTCGTTTGTTTTGTGTCAGGTATGTTTAAAATGTGGGTTGTAATGTAAACTGAAAAAAGGCAAGCATTTACTGGTGTTTACATCGATGATGTCTCTCAATGTCAAGGAGGCTTCATATAACAGTATCACAAAGTTCTAACAGTTTCCCGATTGTTACTTCTTAATGCGCATTTCGGTCATTCTTTCATGTATACTGTATCTATCCTGGATGTATTATGTCTGTTTAGATACTTCCTTGTATTAGCTGTTATGTCTCGTTTTGTATTCCAGCACCAAATACAAATAGTAGAGTTGGTCAACTTTTTAGGTCACCGTTTTATCTCATTTTTCAGGCAAAACGTGGGCTACAATTTACCAAAGACACTATTCAGCCATCCCCAGGAAGGAAGATGGAAAGAAAAGATCCTGGGAACAGTCTCAGTTGTTGGATGGTATGGCATATTTTCATTTATGATTGGGTATTTAATGTTAATCATTAATGTTAAAAGAGAACGACCTAATCTTGAGCTTTTTTTTATTTTTGAAGGTCAAATTGGCTGCATGATTTTTGGTTTGGTAAAATTCATGCAGATTTTAATTTCATGGCAAAGGTGTTTTGTTAATCCAGCACTTTTCACATTCAAAGTAAATATTCATAATATTTTGATGCACATATTCCAGCAATTAAGATTTGATATACAGTATATATTATGTGAGTTTATGTATACAGATGAGGTTGTATAATATATCCTATTTTAGATGGAGAGTTGTGCGATAATATGGCTTACTTTTTACAATGATGATAGCAATCACTAATAAAAGTTTTGCTGTATAGGGTCAAAGACAAGATGTCATATTTAGGTGTAAAATTCAATTACAAGTTATTTTATATACAAAGAAGTTTGTAGTTTAGAGTTTAAAAAAACAGAATTAAACAGGAAACACATGCTAATGTAAATTTTGTAAAAAAAAAATAATAATAATGATAAAAAACTTGTGTGTGTGTATATATATATATATATATATATATAAAACACCTTTTTAAAACTGTATTTAATTTTTTTTTTTATGCTTACAAATACATTTTCATCTTTGCTTTCATTTATGGGTCAATCCAGCTGGAATCATCAAGTGGTCCCCACCTGACCCCCTCTATGTGGTGGGTAATATGCCCAATAGATCATATACAAAATTTCTGATCTCTACTGTGCATACTTTTTTTTTTAATCTGTAAAAAAAAGTTTGTATTGGCATCACAGTCTGAGTGACCATGTTCAGACTGAAATATCTCCAGAACTAGTTGTGCCAGGTCCATGAAATTTTCTGGGTTAAGAGTCCTAGTGCAGAACTGCATGAATGACAACTCGCAGCATTGTTACTGAATTTACACCTCAATGCTGGCCCTCTAATTTTCTTTGAAACTATTACTTTGAGGGTTTTCAGATGTCCAAAGAAACCTCAATTTCCAATGTATAAGCATCAAACTTGGTAAATGGTCTGATATGTACCATGTCTTTCACATCCTTTGATATCAGATAATAGAGTCTGATGGATGTTGAGATATTAAGGTCCAAAAATGGAAAAAAAAACTCATTTACACCAATGTTCAGAGCAATATTTCCCATGAATGACACCAGGTCTGAACATAAAACTTGTTTTTTTTGAAAGAGCATATTGTTATTGATAATTTTTCTGTAAAAAAATCAATGTTGTGTGACGTTCACAACTACTCTAGTACCAGCTATTTTGAACTTGTATGCCTAAATAAATGCTGTAATGCAGCATTCCATTGTGCTTGGGACACTAAGAAATCCGACCTCTACATCGGGAAAGTGCAATGGAACGGCCACTTAAGTTGGGGTTCCGAAACACACACTCGGGCCAGTTCAGTGCAGACAGATAGGTATCCATATTTTTGCCAACTGTTATAATGGAACGCATTTACGACGGACATTGGGAGAACTGACTCGGATTCACCGACTACCGACATTCAATTGAATGCTTCATAAGTACCTAATCTTGATGTTCCTCCCAGTCCAGTGAATAACACATCCATTTTCACTGAAAAAGTAGGGCAGTATGTTACTTGTGTGTATGACCGACAGTGGTGGGTTGGTATCATCAGAGACGTCTCTAACACAGAGCAAGACATTCAAGTGCATTTTTGCATCCTTATGGCTCAGCTAGAGGCTACTTTTGGCCAAAAGGGGAAGATGTCTGTTGGTTGCCTCTCCAGAACATCATAATGAAAATTAATGTGCCAGTTACTTCCACTGGACGATGCTATGTCATAAAAGAAACTGAAGCTGTAACTGTAATGTCACACATTTGTGTTGGTGGTATAAATTATTAAAGTACCTCATGTCTGGAAGTACGTATTTTGTATTTTTTGTTTAAGTGGAACATTAATAAATTCTGTTGAAATGCCCATACCAAGCTGAATAGCAAAAGTGAACAGTAGGATCAGTGACAAAACTCTGAGTTAAAAAAAAATCATTACAGAAAAAAAATCTTTTTTTAAAATATATTTTATCAATAACAATATGCTCTTTCAAAAAAAAAAAAAAGTTTAATGTTCAGACCTGGTGTCATTCATGGAAATATTGCTCTGAACATTGGTGTATTTTTGGATCTCAACATCCATCAGACTCTATTATCTGATATCAAAGGATGTGAAAGACATGGTACATATCAGACCATTTACCAA
>JAUMHQ010000038.1:1325061-1335537 GCA_032361165.1 Enteromius paludinosus | reverse complement strand
CGGGGGGGGGGGGTGTAGTTCGGGGGCATTTTCATTACGGTCAAATCTCAGGCCCGGCTCTTCAACGTGGCCTGTGCCACCGAGCCGACAGTTTAATCATACAAACAGCACTCCATTCCCATTTCCCGCTCTCTCCTTCACACACTCCACTCCTCGCTTCATAATTCCGCGCCCCACACACTCCGCACGCAGCGCTGTGTTTTGGGGGCTTAAAAATGACATAATCAGTGACTTGGATAAACGCCTGTTTTCCCTCCGACTGTAATCAGCCGCGGTTGACGCTAACGTATTTTTAAAGGGCCAGCAGCTTTTTTCAGATCAAGGTGAAGCCCAATTTTATGCTGGTGTGTTGTACTTGATCTTGAAAATAGCTTATTAGCGTTCAAACAAAATAAAGATTGACTAAATTACAAGTTGAGTTGCTTATATGTAGATATTCATCTGGATAATATTAGGCAGCCATTTGCAATTTCCTAGCTTTAAGATAAAAACTTGAAAAATGAAAAAAGAAAACTGAATGAAACATCCATTAGCAGCTAAAATGCTAAATATTAGGAACTAAACAGTTTACGCCATTAGTATGCTATGATTCAACCCTTAAAACAGTTATTAAGGTCTAAGTTTTTGTAAACACAGCTTAGCATGCTACATGCTAATCAGCAAGTAAACAAAGAGATTTATTATAAAAAAAACTGCTAAAATATTATGAAATGAGCTACTATGCTCGTAAATACATGGATATAATTGTGTTGCCAGTTTCCCTTAAATGTCTTTAGCCTGGCTAGCCACTTGTCAGATCACAGGTGGAATAAAATAAAATAAAATAAATAAAAAAAGCTGCATATGGCCTTGGCAGAACTGAGCAGTGCCAATAAATGCTTTTAGCAACTATTACTTCTGTGGGTGGACCACATTCAATCAATAACCAAGCAAATAAAAGCAGCGGGCACTCAGAGCATAGAAACCCCCTCATAACGTTGAGACGGAGTTGAAGCACAGCTAACATTAAAACATTAAACGTATAAGCCTGTCTCTGCACAGAGGGGAGCCACCACACTCTCATATGATGCTACAGCACTCGTGGAAATGTAAAAATGGTCCGACTGTTTTTTCTTCAAGGCTAATCAGGAATTGGAGAAAACCTTATTGCAGACAGGCAGGGAAGGGATTTATGATGTTGCCATTTTTTATATTTTGATAGAGCGCTGGAGCCAGGATACCACTCGTTTTGAGATAGTTCAGCCCAGTTATTAAGCTTTAAGACTTTCAGGCCTTCAAGGTAGAAGTGTAAAAGGTTTACAAGCGGGTACGACAGCCGGAAGGAATGTGGTTTCATGTTGTGAGAACAACTGAAGCCTGGTAGCTATTACAACGGATAATAAAAAGGTAGCACTAATAATTTAATTGAAAAATATTTTTTTTATAATTTTATTTAAAAAAATAATAATAATAAATAATAAATAAAATATTGTTTCATAAAATAAAATAAAATAAAATAAAATAAAATAAAATAAAACATTATAAGAACAAATGAGAAAATCTGTAGGTCTAATAATGTAATTAAAAGACTTGTTTTCATTTTAGTCATCATTTACCCATGTCGTTCACCCCCCGTTTGGAATGAGGGTGAGTAAATGATGACAGAATTCAAATATGGGGAGGCTAATCCTTTAATGTGAAAGTACCAGAGCACAGACAGGACAAAGCAAATCAACATCTTGTGACGCCTAAATCTAGTGCCGTCCATCACAAGTCTACACCTGTACAGCAGGAGTGGGAGGTTAACATATCACTGGGTCCTGGTGAAAACGTGGCCTTTATTCTGGCACCTAATGGGCGTAACACTCGCCCCTCCATCCCCTTCTTTCTTTTACCGCCTTTGCAGGCTACTAACAGGATTTACTGTACTCAGCCTCCCTGCCTAGCTTTGTGCTGAATTATGCATAATTGCACTAGTGTACTCACACGCATGGCTAACGCTACGATTAGCATAAAAGCTTTTTGGTTTTCCTTTTTTTCCCCAGGTTTGAGGGGGGTATTTTTGAATGGCACTAGATTTGCAGTGTGTGTGTGTGATTGTGTTTGTTTAGGGGGGGACCATGGGGTGCGGTAGCCTTGCTAGCGTGTCAGGCTATATATAATTTTGTCTGGCTCAGGCTAAAACATATGGGCTCCCCAGCTGTTGTAAATATGCAAATATGGAACAAAAACAGACTGACTGACCCAGACGTACCACTCTGCGGCTAATATGCGTTTTAGACATCAACATGTCCAGACAGACGCATAAGCCACCCCCACCCCAAAATTTAACTGCCCCTTTCCTCCCAATTTAAACCAAATCACCCCACCCACATAACATATCCCACCTACGAACCACAAACAATACGACCAATATGAGAAACTGGTATTCTAGACAGTTAACGGCATCATTATCCTCCAATATGCTAGTTTTAAAAAAGCTAACCCGAATTGAGAAAAAGAGAGTCAAACCAATACAAACTAATAGTCTACAACTGGTCACTCTAAATTCTAGCTGGATGAGCTCAGGTATGTATAAAAAAAAGCCAAAATATGAACATTAATCTGTTAAGAAAAAGTACATAGAAAAAGGGAATGCAAACTGGTCGACGCATCTGACGCAGATTTGTGGTATTCACCTCAACTACATCTTCTGCGCAAGTCAAAACATTTCCACTCGAGTGGAAGTGACGAGCCCATTGGTGTCTACTTTGACACGTCTGGTTGGCTAGAGCAAGTTGCGCAATGCAAATAATGTAAACACAATCTTTGAGAATACCATTTGTACTTCCATATGACTAGAGTCAAATGTTAACACCCTTAATTGCCGTGAAACAAAGTTGTTAGAGAGAAGATCCAGTCCCGAAATATTTCGTAGGAGTTACTACGACTTGGATCAAGTTGCTCCTTTTTTATGGCTGTTTAGGCTTTCATTTGTACATTTTGTACCATTTAACAATTCTACTATTACGAATTCTAATCGGATCTAGTTGGTTTTGATTACAGTGCTGCACCAATTTCAAGCTAGGACTTTTACGTCTGTGTGTTTTTGTAAATACGGCACGTCTGTTGAAAGACAAGTTCGAATGGATAAAATCGGACAAGCACTTCATTGACATAGCTACAAAAAAAACCCACAGACATTGTACACAGACATTTCCCCGAGCACGCAGGCTAACTGCCTAAGCCCCTTTCAGATCTTCAGCTCCGCTGACATGATTGTAATAAAACAAGTGTGAAGTTTTGTATTGTAAGGAGGAACACAATGTTGCCCAGCGAGCGTTTGTGTGAAGGGCGCGGATTGTCGGGTCCCACGGCACAGCAGTGCACCAGGGCCTACGGTGAGGAGTGCTGTGCATGCTAATGAGGTCATTATGGGAGGCTGTCTGGAACCGGGCCCTCCGAGTGAGGGATTTACGTAGCTAGACTACCCAGTCGCAGATGTCACAGATGGCACAGGCATCAGATGCTTTGTGTGTGCTAGCGCCATATTTTTCTCCCATTTCGAATGACAGAACGCTAACGCAGCTTAACATAAAGACAGACAGACTGTAAAAGGATACAAGCGATCAAGGAAACAGGCGCATATGCCCTGCGTGTTTCAAAAGGTGGCGTGAATTACTGGCTAGGCCAATAACGAGCGGGGGAAATAAGCATATGCAAATACAATTATCTGGAATCTACATAGTCGCCCTTGATAAGGCAGATGGGCAGCGTTTAAGGTGCCGCCATCTTGGCAGGGAGACAGCTGGCAGGCATCAGCGGCCATTTTGTCGAAGGCGCTGCCCAGTGGAGACGAGACGGATGGCGGGTATCTATATGATCGTCTGTTCGTTTTACGTAACACAAATCAGGACCTTTTACCAGCAAGTGCAAAAGCTGATGTTATGTAACCCACGCATGCAGATTAGTAAAACATTTCCTTACCAAATCCGATTTCCCGTTGAGCATCCAAGGACACAGGAACTATCCACCGACACCAGCACTCCACTTTCCGAATTGTTAGTATCTAGTTCAGGCCATGTTTCAGTTGTCCACATCCCAATGGATCTGCAGCCTTGCGGGAACAACTTTTTTGGAACTTCTCCATCTCGCACTGTCCTCGATTGGTCTGCACCGTTATTAATACCCATCAAGTGCCACGGTCAAGGGTGAAACGGTTACAAAGTGCCAGGAATGGTAAGCGCCAGGCGCTTCACCTACAAATCAAGGCCGAGTCCTTTTCAGAGCCTCTCGAATAGTGGTGTCCATCAAAAAAAAAAAAAACCCAGGTGGAAAAAGGTTTCAAACTGCTCTCTCAGATGTAGAGCACTTTGTGCATGCTTAGGAGGAGGACCACTAAAAAAAAGAAGGCCTCTTGATTTAGCGTAAAAGAGATCTCCGTCAAGCACTCATTACAACAGTCAGGGGGAATGTGCACTCATGGCGAAAAAGGAATCAAAGATGGGGGAAACAAAGACCTTTGACATTCTTTTTCTACTCGTTCTCCAGCAGGCAAAGTTTTATCAAGTGATGCCGAGCCTGGAAAGGCCCTCTGGCAGAACCACACACGCAAGCACACACACACTCAGTGTTGCATGAAGAGCGTCAAGGCTGTTGGCCCTCTCTTTAGCTGATGCGAGTTGACTGAGATTGGGCTGCGAGAGAGAGAAAGCCAAACACTCGGGCTCCCATGGCTCCATGGCTGGAGGCAGCGTTGGGCGACCCCTGGCAGCATCTCTCCTCAGTATTGATTTCTCTCCCTCCTCGCTGCCGAGGAGCCGGTAGCCGGCGGGGAAAGCGAGCTGCCTCGCCTGCCCACTCCGACGCTCCCTGGCTGGCCCCTGCCGTCTCTCAGAGACCCGAAGACGGAGAGTCGGGACCAATGGAAGAGAGCCCATGGCGGTCCGCAGCTGTGTTCACCTGCTCCGGGTTCACTCCTCCACCACTATCGCTACTCCCACTCTCCGCTCGTCTTCCGACTCCTGCCAAAACAACAGCGAGGGAGAGAGAGAAAACAAGTTCAGCTTAACTTTCAGCATTTTGCCCATTGCAAATGTCAATCCACGGCTTTGATCAGGGAGATGTGCAAGGTGTATGTTTTGGCATCTGCTCTCAGTTAGTAATGTGAACTTTCTAACCTTGGAATAAAAAAAGCTGAGGCAGGAGATTTTTTGAGTTAAGGATGTCAGGCTGAAAGAAACTGTCTGCCAAGTGCACTTAGAGCCCCTATGCTGATGCTTCCCCCGTACAGCGGACAAAACCGGGACTTACTCGACAGGCGCTAAGTAAGCTACGCTACTTGTGTAAACAGATCACAGATGAGGAGAATGTGTTCTTGTTTTCGTTTCACTTTGGCATTCTCTGGAATTATTTAAATGATTCCGGAATGAACCGTTGTCATGCAAATTAGTTCAAAAGGACATTCCATTATGGCCTCACCGTGCATTTAAAGCGTGAACAAACTGAATGGCTAACTTCACTAAAAGGTACCAGTTTAGATATTTCACTCATTTCCACAAAGCCAGGAAATCATTATTTCTAAGATATCTTTTCTTAACTGTGGGAACCTTGTAAACCATCCCACAATGTTCCTATGTACCCGCCGGTTCAACTATTATTTCTAAACTATACTTCTGCGTGTTGCAAAGTTCTAAATGACGTTGGTTTAAAGTGGGTTAAGTGCCGAAAAATGGGGTACCGTTTCGGAGTTGGGGGGCAGGGTGCAACCGAGGGGGCGAGCTGCATGTCTCAGACACAATAATACTATTCATTGGGTCCAGACATGGGTGTTAACACCCCTCTGGCAGCACACAATGGGGCTCCCTGGCATTGAGACAGCCTCGCTGATATTGTTAGTTCAGGGCAGCGTTCGGCCGGCCGCGGGAGAAAGCGTCGGCATTGTGCCGGGCCGGCAGGACGGGCGGAGGGAGGTGAAAGGCGAAGAAAGAGAGAACAGTGTATCTGTCAGCTCGAAGGGAGAGGGCTAAGGCAAAAAAAGGGGGGGGAATCGGAGGGGGCCGAGGCATGGCATTGGACTTGTGAATAAGAAAAAGAAAAAAAAATCCCTAAAAAGAAGACGGGGGTGAGAAAAAGATTGCACTATAAATATTATTGAAGGGGAGACGGGGAAAGGAGGCGGAGGGGACGGGTATGAAGGTTGGGGCTGGGAAGCCGCTTTCTGCGTTTAGGTGCATTTCATGCCTGCCATAGTTACAAAGCACAGGGGAACAATGAAACTGTGTGGGGATGGATAAAAAAAATTATTCAGGGAGCTTACAAGGGGAGAGCGTGAGAGAATATGAGAGAGCGAAAGAGGGAGGGCGCTGCTGCAGTCGCCTCACTGTCGAGATTAGGTAGGCCGCTGATATCCAACTACCGCGAGATGTACATCTCGCCAGCTTCCCCCATCTTTCCTCTGTGTCCACGTGGGGAGCGAGACAGAAAGGAGGAAAGGAGGAGGGACGCGGGGCGAACTGGGCAATACTTGTTTAGCGAGAAAAACATTGCAGCTTGTAAACACAGCATATTCGGATTAGAGGTTGACTGATATGTTTTTGATACTCATAAAATTCCATTTGTTTCCATCTAATGGAAACAAATTCTTTGCACAGGTATTCTAGGAAGTGGCTTTGTAGACCTCACTAAAATGTACTAAATATTTCGATGGGAATAGACTTGTATTTGTGTGTTTTATATGCCATATGAGGAATGCATGTATCATGATGCATATCAAATTTTACATATATATATAATTTGAAATGATAATTTGCTTAGACTCATCATTGATGTCAAACTTAGCCTAATGTTGCAACGCAGCACATTTGATTATGCCCAAGCATGAATGAGATTTAAAATGGATTTACAGTGGAGGGAAAGATTATCAATGAATAGTGATTTGAATTTTAGTCTTATTATTATGCATAATGCTATAATGTGACTATAAAGGACTGGAATATAGCACGTCATGTGGACTACTTTTATGTAGCTTTAAGTCACTTTTGGACAGGTTTTATGTTTAGCTGTATGTAAAAGAGCATCAAAAATATTCTTTAAAATTAAGAAAATAACAACAGAAATATAATTTGGTGTTAAACTATTCCTCTAATATTAGTACATTCTTAATATATATCTTTTTTTACAGATGTAGAATACTAACGAAAAGAGTCCAAGGACTGTATTTGCCAAAAATGATTTTTACTAAAGAAAAACATAGCAAAGCATTGCCTCACTTTTATAACAGAAGGGCCAATCAATCTGCCCTTGTGAGTTCCTATGCAATGCTGCAGAGGTTCTGCAAACATCTCTGCAAAATCTATGATCAGACTCTCAGACAACACAACTTCAAACGAAACTGAAGAAAATATCAGTGCGCAGAGCTAACTGGCACGTATATACGTGTACGTATATACACAAACACTTTTCAAAAGATCTCGGGTTTCAAGGCATCTTCTGTAAAACACCAAGCCTGCTTTTCAAGAACGTTACTTTATGAAACGCTACTGTTTGTTTCCCTTCTGGTTAACACGGAGCATTTGTTCCCATGGCAACCTCACCTCCTGTTCCGTCTCTGACTGACGGCGGGGCAGCGGGGGCGCGGCCCTGCTGAAGACACGCCCCCTGCATCTCACTGAAGCCCATGAAGGAGAAACACTATGTGATGCAGCACCAGTACTGGTGTGAGAATGACATTTTTTACTTTAATGCATTCACTTGCAATGTAACTGAGTGTTTACTGCAATTTAAAAGTACTTAAAATACTGAGCTTCAGTTCAGCCAAAAATACAAATGCGGTCTTTAATTTGTGTTCTGAAGATGAACAAAGTCTTGCAACGACATGAGGGCGAGCAATTAAAGACATTTTTTGGATTAAATCTAAGAGCTTTCTGACCCTGCATAGATACCCTACCACATTAACGGGACAGAATTATAGTGAAGAAGACACTGTTAAAATAGTCCATGTGGCATCATATCTTTGACCATAATTGTTATGAAGCTATGAGAATGCGTTTTATGCGCAAAGACAGCTTTATTCAACAATTTCTTCTCTTCTGTGTCAATCTTCAACCTATTTTCACAACAAGACCACTTCTCTGCGCACAAAAAGTATTCTCGTAGCTTCATAAAATGATGTCTGTTGAATGTGTCAGTTACATTGTTGTCTAAGGAAGGGTCATATAGCTCTCTGATTTCATCAAAGGTATCTTCATTTATGTTCTGTAAGCGGCTTGTAAAGACATGAAGGTTAGTAATTAATGACAGAATTTTCATTTTTAGGTGAACTGTCCCTTTAATCCTTAAAGTGACAGTTCACCCAAAAACTATGTCATCACTTACTACGTCCCAAACCTGTACGACTTACTTTAATCTGCATGTGGAACGCAAAAGAAGATACATTGAAACAAATGGAGCTAAAGTAATTAAAAAAAAAAAAAACAGCAAGTAACAAGTAAAATTAAACAATATTTTTATGTGGAATGTAGAAATGTAGAATGATTCCCCGTGAAAAGGTGCTCTTTTAGTACATGCCGACTAGTCAGCATAGCAACACTGGCTCAACCAATGGTGTGGTATTTTTTAAGGGGCGTGGCTACATTTAACACAATCAATAGCAGATGAAGGGAGTGGTTCAGAAGACCAGTTTGAAAACAATCATTCTGTTTGTTTGCACCGAAATGACACACTCCCTTTTAACAATACGCGCTCGTAGATCAACGCCACTGAAGTTTCCTTCTTCCACAGCCTCCTCAGTGTATTGGATTCACGCGTAGCCGTTATGTCTGACATAATCTCCACATCACAAATGCTGCAGCTCAACTACAGCAGATCACAGTACAGTACACAGTCGGCTAAAGCCAAGCTGTGGGCATCACTCGCTCTGATAACAGGCTGCATTATTGGGACAAGATGTTTGATGTAGGGGCCAGATATCCCCTCAGCGCTGCGACATAGATCACAGCACCAACCAGCGTCGGCTCTGGCTTTTCTTACTCCTTACTGAGACCACAGGGGAGCTGTTCCACTCTGCACATCAGTGGGTCTCCTCGCCACTGCCGTTTCATCTCCACGGACTGTCTCCCAGGCCCGCATGAATAAGTAACCGCACACACGAGCTCAGCCATCGACTTTGATGTGCCGAGCGCCGGTGGCTGTTAGCCGGGCTGGATGAACGGGGCTCTGCCGCTTAGGTCAGAGGGCTCGCTGGCTGGTGGGTTAATGTACCTCTGTGGCCTGTGGGTAGGTCCTTTGTCCCGGTGGAAGGGATTACACCGGTGGGAGAGGGGCTGGACAATGTGACCCTCCTGAGAGGGAGGGGCACCAGGCTTCCCTGCCATTGAGATGGGTGGTTAACTTCTCACTCAACTCAATTACCTAAGCTGAGTGGGGAGCGGAGAACTTGTGAGCAAGAGAATGTCTCAACCACCTGAGAGAGGAAAATCACTGAGGGATTAGTGATGGCTAATAAGGGATAAGGTAGAGTTAGCCGGTCGTTGTCGCAAAAGACACGTATTCCCCTGAAGTATCATTCTGAAGACGTTTATTTAGTGATAATGGTGGGCTGACTGTACAGTGGTGGACAAAATAGTTGAAAAAAATTGGGATATTTAAGCCGCTTCAGTTGTTTTTGTTGAATCGGCCATTACAGTACCCATAAAACAAACTATTGCTGAAACCACTTGCCATGGAAGGAATCTGCTGGAACATTGAAAATGATGGACCGGTCACTTTAAAGACCTCAACCCCATCGAGCAAATTTGGGACGAGTTGGAAAATAAACTGGACAGACTGTACATTCAAAGGAAAACATTTGGCTTGAGTTGAAGAAGGCATTGGATAGCATTAGTGTTGAAGTTGAACTCAGGAAATACATTGGCAATATATTGCTCTAATTACTGCAAAAGGTGGACATACCAAATATTAAAGTTGAAACATTTTTGGAGGCAAAAAAGCTCATTATTTTCAAAAGCGTCAGATCTTCTAATAATTTTGGCCCCCACTGTACACTATACAACTACATAACACGAATAATAAATAACATTAATAACAGTAATAATCAAATAAATTATAGTATTTAAAATAGCATACTATATTCTAAACTGTAAAATCCAATAGTACACCATACTTATATTTAGTTAGTTACCTTTACTTAGTTGTTATACTAGGATTCATTAAGTTACTGATGATTTTTGATGAGTCAAATTACTTACTTGCTGCTATGGGTAAGCTAACTAAGAATATTCAGGTTGCCACAACAAAACTAATGACATTAATTCACCAATGGGAGGCAGCCGTGCGCTAATGTGTTGATAATGTGCAAGAAAACAACAGAAGAAGTAGTAAAGCCGCCTTTCCACTGCACACGACTTTCGGACACGACTGTCGGAATTCGCCCCTCTAGTGTCAGTCGCACCGAATTTTATTTTTGGTCGCACGGTTCAACATGGGAGAGAAGCTTATTCTTGTGTTAAGGCGCATCTC
>JAUMHQ010000038.1:1295275-1313020 GCA_032361165.1 Enteromius paludinosus | reverse complement strand
TATTCGTCGGTCACCGACGTGACGTCTCCGTTCCCTTCTTCAGGGAACGAGGGTTACAATACGTAACCGAGACGTTTTCCTTTGATGTAAACAAAAATTGGTTAGCATACATAATGCCGACGTATGTACGACGGAAGCTAGAGATTACGAAAAGTTTTTAATATTGATATTTTTCTAACACCAACACATGGTTTTGTTTCAGAATGGCTTGTGGAGCACTTTTTATGACAGATGGATACACTTTTTTGGGCTTTAAAATCTCGACATCCATTCACTGGATTGGAAAAACTGGGATATTTTTAATATAACTCTGACTGTATTCATCTAAAAGAAGAAAGTCATATACAGTTTACCTAGGATGGCTTGAGGGCGAGTAAATCATCTTTAATCTTTAACGGTAAAGGCACAAAAACGTAGCAAATTTTAACTAAACTAGCTACTTTTAAGAAATATATGTATTTTAGATTTAAGCATATTATTAAACATAATCCTGACCAAGTGTTTTGGTGATTTCGGTCTTTGTTATACATCAAAAATACTACTTGGAAGCATTTTTAAGATGGCTGGCGACTTACTGACTTGCAATAAAAGGCCAAGTCTCTACAAACTACTGTAAAAGTCCAGGGCTGTGTCCGAAACCGCTCACATTTTCACTCATTCACTCATCCCTATATAGTGTACGGCAGTTGAGTGAATGAAAACCAGTGAGCAAATTCGGATGCTGACGTAAATACATTTTCGGATGCTGACGTTTCGTCATTAACATACGCCTACCCATCTGTAATATTGGGTTATTTTGTTGCTAGCAAAACATCACCCTGTAGCAGTGGACATGAAGTTCAGAAGTATAGCTGAAGTTCTCGTAACACTTTATTCCTACAGAGAGATTTATTTGAGCTGCCCAGCCACTATAATTTTCATCTATTGTTTTCAAGTGTGAAGATCTCAGAGGGTTTGATTGGATCTTACAGCGATGAAGTCTTCAAGTATTTCTCCCTTAACAAGGGCCTCAGCGTAGCATCATAAACAGCTTGTTTATGAGAGAAGGGAGCCTGTACACTTAAGAGTCTAGGCCGTGAAGCACTGTATTAGTATTTTATTTTCCTAGAGACTGTCCCTCATGGCCATGCCCTGTGTTTTTGAGATATAGCGGCTGAATAAAAAGATCACATTTTAATGGTTAGGCATCTGCTTTGGAGGTCAGTCGCTCTTCTAGATGTTAAAACTTGCATTTTTCCCAAGCATGCTTGTTTTGTTTTTTTTCTGTTTGGTATGTTGTGGGTTAGAGCTAGTCGCTCAAACAAGTGATTCATGACTTAGATGCTCATTTATGAGTCTTTTTGATTGATTCCTTGAGAAAGTTGCGCAAATGAGATGCTCTTTGGTGGAAGTTGCGATGCAGGCGCTTGATGAATTGAAGCTCTTTTGTAATCAAGCGTTTATCGTGAAAAATGGCTATTATCCACTTATATTGTTTGTAGAGCGGATTGTCTGAGCGGTCGTTTGCATTTCAGGATGGTCCTCTGAGGCCAGGAACAGCACGCGGACTTAAGTGAGAAAGTCATGGAGAAATAAAAAGAGACGGAATTGGGGAAGAAGGAACTATTTTAAGCTCGCTGTGTAATTAATCATAAGCCAACGGCACGAAACGGAGAAGGCTTTTAACTGCTGTTGCTTTCATCCGTGTAACATTGTGTTCTTTGTTGTGGTTGTTTATCCACCCTTCTACTCATTCAGCGCATATAAAAAGTCGCTTAATGATTCGATATTGATTGATCAGATCACCACACTGGGGGGAAAATGGCGCAGAAACAATTTTCACTCAGAAATTGGTAGTAAATTACACAAGCATTACAAAGAAACGTCACATATTTTATTATAAACGTACTTTATTATCATTTTTATTTACACTTTTACACACATCTATTTCAATTTGCTAAATATTAGTAGTATTTACTACTAATAAATTATTAATTTATTTAGACAGTCACATTTAACTGTTTTTCATTTTCATTTTCATCAAGTAAATAAGAATTATTTTAGTTATTAATTCTGTTTTTAATAGTATTTCATGCTGTCAAAAGATTAATCGTGATTAATCGCATCCAAAATGAAAGTTATTGTTTATTGTTATGTGATTGTGTACTGTGTATAGTTAATATGAATATATAAATTCACACACATGCATTAAGATAAATGTTAGGTTTATATATTAAAGTTATTTTTATATAATATAAATATATACATGTAAAAATAAAATGAAAATAAATGCTGTAAATGTGTGTATTTATATATAAGCTACATAATATATATACAAATTTATTATATAGACAAATACTTATAATTGTAACATTTCTAGTCTGTGTTTTGGTATTATTTGTTTAGTTTCGTTTTCATGGTGTCAGTTTGTGTCTAGTCTCCCTTGTCCTAGTTCCGTTTTGCCCTTATATGGTCTTTCCTGTGTTTAATGTCATTATGAGTTCATCCCTTCCACCTGTTGCCTCCCCAGCTGTGTCGTGTCTTGTGATTATTATCTTTTGTATAAAACCCATGTCTTTTGAGTTCCAGTTGGTCCATCAACCCCTTTGTGTTAGGTGTTTGTTTATGCTTTCATGTAAACCTTTAAAGTGATTATTAAACATATGTTTATAATTGCAATTCTCGTCTCCTGCGATCTCCTTCGACACACCACTAATTTTATTTTATTTAAATTTTTCTTTCATTTAATTGTTTAACTAATATTTAAAATATATATATAATTGTATTTAATTATTGTTTTCTATTTACTGACATAATTAAACAAAATAATAATAATGTAAACAGTTGTTTACATAAAGTAAATAAAAAAGTAAATAAAGTAAATGTTGTTATTATTTTGTTTAACTTTACTTTTATTTATTGTTTTTTATTATTATTATTATTATTATTATTATTTTGTTACTTAATTATTTAGTATTATTGTTTTCATCTTCCCTTTTTTATTAACAAAAGCAGTCATTTTAATTTGTATAATTTGTCAACTATTTTTATTTAAAAAGTGTGGTTTTTCTGACTGTTATAATTTTGTTTTCACAGTTTTTACTGTTTGTTTGTATAATTTTCATTGCCAAAAATAGTACAGGGATGAAAGAGAGTGGAAAATGGGGACCGAGTACAAGATATTCAATATGGCATAACATAATACGCCTTGATCGATCATATAAGTGTCCACATTCCATGTACACCTCGAAAATAATCTGCAGATCTCTCCTTTAAGTGTTCTCCTTGTCCTGTTGTGACTTAGTATTTGAGTTGCTTGCTCACTTGTGCATCACAAAATTGTCCATGCTATCGTAATTCCGTTTAGGATGAGTAAAGCTTACATATGTGGCCCGAATTACCGCAAGCATTTACACCTCAAACCACCTGCTGAGGTGTTTCCATATTATCCACAGCTTAGGGAAGCGATCTCCGTCGGGACTAGCGATCTGTGCAGGAAATGGCCTGCGTCGTGACTAATTGTTTGGGACCTGAATGTCTTTTTCCCCTGCACCGTTTCCAGCTTAGCAACAAGAGCTCTCCATCCTCTCAGAAAACGATCCGTTTGACGGGATTTGTGATGAAAAAGCTCTCGAGTGGGCGCTGAAGAGTTCATTTCATCACGATGATGATGAGGAGTCCTTGAACTCTGTCGCTTTCGTGGAGTTGTGTGCAAGAGGAGTCTCCGGTCCGGGCGGCGTTCATTAAAATTGGTCAATGCGGATGTTTATGTCATCGCACCCCGTGTGGAGAATTCACAATAGCCCAGCTGCCTCTCGCTGAGCCGAGCCGGCTTTGAGAGCTCATGAGAGAGCGGGGGTATGTTTATCCGCTCTTTCTAGCGATGAAGCAGCAGTCACTCATGTGTCACATACTTGTCAATCTCAGCCATCCAGCTGGGGGTTTCTGCTGGCTGTTGTCTTTGGACTAAAAGAACAATTGACTGCAAAACGTGAATATTCACTGTGTTCGACTTTCACAGTTTGTCCTTCATGAAGTTCTTTGTACTTACTTTTTGTGCAGATGTGGTTTTTGGGTAGTTTTGGTTTGATCTTTGTAGGTTTGCGGTGTGATCAAGAAAATGAATAATTTATATATAAAAAGCAATGGGGGGATGAATATTTAGCTTCACCATTCTTTTGGTAATTTATGATGTCTGCTGTCAACTACCCTGTTGAAAAGACCAGTACATATTGTATTATATATACAGTGAGGTCAATAAGTATTTGATCACCCTGTGATTTTTCAAGTTCTCTTGCTTAGAAGTCACTGAGCGGTCTACAATTGTCAGCACAGGTGCATTTCCACTGTGGGAGACAGAATCTAAAAAGAAACATCCGGAAATCACATTGTATGATTTTTTAGCAATTTATTTGGGAATTACTGTGTGAAATAAGTATTTGATCACTTGAGTCAAAAATTTTTAATATTTGGTACAGAAGCCTTTGTTAACAATTACAGAGGTCAAACGGTTCCTGAAGTTCTTCACCAGGTTTGCACACACTGAAGGAGGGATTTTGGTCCACTCCTCCATACAGATCTTCTCTAGATCTGTCAGGTTTCAGGGCTGTCGCTGAGCAATATGGAGTTTCATCTCCCTCCAAAGATTTTCAATTGGATTTAGGTCTGGAGACTGGCTAGGCCACTCCAGAACCTTGATATGCTTCTTACGGAGCCACTCCTTGGTTTTCCTGGCTGTGTGCTTTGGGTCATTGTCATGTTGGAAGACCCAGCCATGACCCATCTTTAATGCTCTGACAGAGGAAAGCAGGTTTTTGCCCAATACTGTATGTCACAATACATGGCCCCGTTCATCCCCTCCTTAATACAGTGCAGTCGTCCTATCCCCTGTGCAGCAAACACCCCCAGAGCACGATGCTTCCAGCCCCATGCTTCACTGTAGGTATGGTAGGTTATTGTAGGTTATTCTTCCTCCAAACACGGTGAATGGAGTTAAGACCAAAACTTTCTCCCATAACTCCTCTGGATCATCCAGATGGTCCCTGGAAAACTTCAGACGGGTCTGGACATGGGCTGACTTAAGCAGGGTAACCTTCTGTGCGATGCAAGATTTTAAACCATGACGTCTTAGTGTATTACTGATAGTAGCCTTGGGAACGATGGTCCCAGCTCTCTTCACAGCATTGACCAGCTCCTGTCGTGTAGTTCTGATTCTTCACCATTCTTAGCATCATTGATACCCCACAAGGAAAGATCTTCCGTGGGGCCCCAGTCCGAGGGACATTGACAGTCATCATTAGCCTCCTCCATTTCCTGTCAAAAAATTATTTTCATAATTAATTTTCTTTATTTTTGATAGCCTGTTTTCATTTGCTGCCATTTAAAACACTGTTTTTGACTACCAAAAATCAATATTGATAGGTGATTCATGCCTTTTATTGTTTTATTTTTGTACTTTATTATATTTTGGACAGCATTTCTATGTTGGATTTCTAGCTAGACCAGCATTGGCCATAATAATCCAGCCTGAGCCTGCGTGGGACATCACGCAGATTTTTTCAGCCTGGTTAAACGAGCTGAATTCTCTCTGTGAATACAAATAAAACAGACAAATGCAAGCGCAGTACAGTAGCTACAGAGCACAACCCCAAACCTTGCCTTTAATCTGCTTTCATACTCTGCTCGTGTATCATCGCATGTGTGCTTTTTGTTTTCTTAAGGGATTGTGCGCTTTAAGAAGAATCCGCTAGCGGAGAGAAAATAAAACAAGCTGTCACAACAGACAAGAAATATAGTATGCTTAATTTCTACTAAAGAGCTCCCAAGGCCTCTAACAAAGTAAAACTCGATAAGATGTGGGAAGTCGAACGCGCACGGCGGCGAGTGTTGCGATTTATCTCCCCTGCTGTAAATAATTGCGTGTTTTGAATTATACCGGAGGAGACGTGGTGTGTTTGATGCACTGTCAGATTGCGTTTCGTGGTTGGAAACGGATTATAAAGCAGCACTTAATCAATTTCCAGCGCAAGTTGTGCGCCGACGTCCTTGTAAAGGTTCCCTGTCCGTAAGTTGATGTAATTATGACTTAATCTGTGAGATTTTCCATACATCACGACACCCCAAAACATTTCGCTGTGCAGGTTTTTCAAGAGTCGTAGCTCACGGAAATAAAGTGTTTATGACCCGAGAACGGTATGGTAATGTGCCATAAAAATAGACGAAAGTGTGCGCCGCTACTCTAGGCGATGATCGGATAATTTATGAAGGCCGGGGATCATCAGAGGCGGACATAGTGAATCGCATTGTCCTTCCCTGCGGAGCATCTGTCATGATGAACGGGGGATGACATCAAACTTGTGCTAATCTCTCACCTTGTTGAAAGTCATACGCTCAGGCTGCTCTTTGTTTTCAGTCTGTAAAGTGTAAGATTTCTGCTCGCGTTTCATGAGGGAGGCCCAAACTTGGGTTGGGCGCTCATACGACGCAAACATTGAGCCTTGGTGCTCATATGGGAAATTTAGGTTCGAATCTGGCTTTAAACCACATCTTCTTTTTGTTCTCTCTCACTACAGCAGAAGACGATCCCTGCCAGACCAACCCGTGCCTGCATGGTGGGAGCTGTTTGACCGAGGGGGAGGGATACAGTTGCCTGTGCCCTCAGGGCTATTCGGGAGAAAGCTGCGAGATCGGTAAGTGGATTTAAGATAGAGGTCGTGGTCGGGACAAAAGAGGTCAAGGACATTTGAAGGAGCTCGCTGCAGCTCTAGAAGTGCACTCGAATTCATGCGTGCAGCTAAAATTGGATATAGATCCAATGCAAGCATACCTTTTGAGGGTTGTGCCTTTGACCTTTGATGTTAAATCAATGAATACGATTATTAGCAAGACGAAGCCGTACAATGTCCACCAAAATGTTATTTACAAGCGTCTCAATCCGATGACATAATTTCGGTTGGGGGTTATAAAGGAACTGTAGGTTAGGGAGATTGTAAAAAAAAATAAAAAATAAAAATATATATATATATATATATTGTGCCAAGGTAAATAAACTTTATACACTAAATATTAATATGAAACATGCAAATGCGTTATTTTTTTAATATTTAAAATTATTGTATAATATATATTGTAAAAGAAGTACAGGCTCTACATTTTGGCTGCAGGGTGTTTCAGCTGACAGCAAAAATTGGGAAGCCCAGGTGTAGTCGATATAGCTCTGCAGGGGAAGATGGTTTACAGAAGCAGAGAGACCTGACAGCAAACTACGAGGTGGCATGTACAGGAAGTGGCTGCATGATCTGACAGGGCTGCACACAGCTCATTCTTCTCTGTCAGAAAAGAACAGGGACAGGTGAAAGGAGAGCTGGGCTGGAGGTTGGAAGGGTTTTGAGAAAATGAGAGCACATTCTGAACAGGAGGGCAAAGCTATGCTGTGAAGAAAAAAGGAGAGCGGGATAAAGAGGTAGAAAAGAGCCAGAAATAACACATATGGAGCAGCTTGAACTGTAATCACTTGAGGAGAGCATGAAATGACAGTCTTCAGAAAGCAGTTAACATCCATAATGTGGCATGTTTCTCAGTAATAATGTAGTTTAGAGTTGTATCCTTCTGAATTGGAGTGAATCATGAAAAGTGGACATGTTATTATTAGTACTATTACTATTACTCATACATTGGAGTAGTGGTCTTTTTTTAAGATTTTAGATGCATAGATGATAAAAGTTGCAGAAAAGGTCCAAAAAAACACCTATAACTTGTATAATGGCGATGCATTTTGTAGATGTTTTAGAAGATGTCTTTCAGAAGATATAGGTCATAATATCCTGTGATAACTAAATGATGAATCAATGCAAAATTAAATAATAATAAAAAAATATTCAAATAAATATGACAAACTTTAGATGAAGCACATCAAATTCTGTGCTTGTAGGTGTTTGAAGAGAATATATTTTAAAAATTCAAATGGCGGGACATTGTAAAGCTAATACTTCCTACCGAGTTTCAACAATTACAGTCTTTGACAACCAGTTTTAGGGCAAATAAAATATGAAAGGATGAGGACAAAATCAGACCAAAGACTTTGTTATGATGGGAAAAATATGTCTTTATATTTCACTTTCACCTTTTACTTGTAAAAAAATCACACTTACTTTGTGGTCATAAGCTAAACAGACAACTGAGGCCATAATAAGGTGTCATTACTGAGAGGCGTCTGGAGGTCAAAGGTCCCAGCTGTGTTATGGTGGAGAGGTCAAAGGTTAGCAAAGCTGCATTATCCCGGGTCTCATTATCAATCTTTTTGCAGGCCAGCTGCACAGTCGATATCTGAATTATGCTAAACTACAACAAACAATCAATCCGTCGCTAGGACTTGGGCTAGTAAGCATTACAGTACGACACTAAGCGGCACGGATGATAATAACCCGTCCATAGATTTGATTCGCAGACGTTTTTTACACCGTTCTGCACAGCCTTAGGGATTCATTCCAGATTTTCGACACGAATGGCATTCGGAAGAAAACAATTCATGTTTATGTAATTCTGACACTTTTGAACGTCGAAAGGTTCCTTCGGGTGATTTAGTAATTGGCTTTTTCTGTGGAGCATTCTAGCAATGTGTATAATATTAATTACAGCCAAAGGCAGAAGGTTAATTGCATATTACTGCAAACTCTTGACCACATTTTGTACTAACCTAACACTTGATCTCCGCAGTCAATGTGTTGCCTTGAAAGAAAGATGAATTATGTAGGGAAAGTGTTCTTTGATTCCCTTTTATATTTTCATATTCATCACCTCTGTTTGCTAGGACTAGCCTTGCCATGCTGTGCTGCATACATAACCATTTATGCAGCAAACATAAATATTGCACCTCAGATTGAGTGGTTTATTGAGGGAAGACAAGAGGTTGGACAGCGTAATAATTAGGGCTGTAACGATACACGATATGAAACCGAAATCGTGGTGTGATAAGGGTGCATCGCGACACACCCCGTGACTACCTTGAATTGCGCGCAGATGACATTTCATGAATTGCGCGGTTTTGAAATGAGCTGGCGGCTCCCGTTTCTTTGCGTGTAGATCTGTTTTCCTCTCGCGTCTGTGATTTAACGTTCGCGCCAGCATCAGTGCTGCGCTCGCGTATTACTGGCATAGATTTGCCGCCATAGATATGCGACCATTTTCGGTTGTCGATAACGAGGGGTTCAAGTATTTACTCAGTGTGCTCGAGCCCCATTATCTATTACCAAGCCGGGCGCAAATTGTTTTAAAAATCATTTTTTTCTCCCACCCCCCCACGAAAAAAATCGTGATACGAACCGAATCGTGGGTTCGATGTGTCGTTACAGCCCTAGTAATAATGCAACCTATAATATCATAGAGACTTAGCAGTGATGTATTTTGGATTTAGGCCTATAGCAACCACACAAAACAGCTATCAATTATGTTTAGTAGTGTTATATGTTACATATAATGGTAAATAAATATTTATTACGTATTTCAATGAGCGTCAACATGATGGTGTTTAGTGTTTGTGTGAATGACACTGAGCACCTTCTAAATATATGTTACTATTTAAAAGCTTTGATTCATCATGTGACATATTCATCTCCAGCTGCATGTGGTGCTTATCAGTGTATTTCAGAGGTACAAAACAGATTTCAGTACTAGGTTGGTATATTAACATTATATCAGTTCAATTACGGCATTTAACTGTAAGTTTAACTTAAAACTGTAAAATGTTGTTACCGTATTTTTTACAGTCGAACTCCGGCAACCACAGCTGCCAGTTTTATTGCCGTAAATTGTACAGTATTTTTTGTCGTTACACAACAGTGAAACATGATATTCTCGGACTCCGTCCTTCGGGACTCAGGTTGTGCTCAGCAATTTGGGAAGAGGCATTTAGGAAACTTGCATAATTTATGGACTGCGCATCTGCCGGGCAATTGAAACATTTATGAGAAAGAGCAAAGAAGCTTGCGGCAGGGACAAGATCACTTTCTTTAGACGCACAACATGCCAACATCAGCCAGACGAGCCTGTCCATCAATCTCCCGCTCCAGGAGATACACAAACTGGATTGAGACACATCCTGAGTTTGGTGATGTTCAATAATTCAAGGGATTTTTTTTTTGAAGAGTTCAAACGTTCATTTGAGACACAAAATGGTGCAGAATAACTTGACGGGTTTGGATTGCTAGCTGTAACTGTTCTCAAGCAAGAGAGACAACTCTAAACATCTTCTTTCCAGACACATTGTGAGTTAAAGGAGTTTTGCATTTGCAGTTACACAGTTATGACAACAAAAATACACTTTTAGTGACATAATGCAGTCACTTACCATAAACAACAACTTTGATTCATCCCCCAGTTTGTAAAACTTAGATAAAATTGCAATAGAAGTATATTTGGTGAGCCATTTTGGTGGGATTCCATACAAAGTTATTCCATGCAAAAATGTGGGTTATTGAACTGTATAATGTAAATATGATTTAAATATGCTGTTGTGTTTGCAGCATTATTTAGATGTTATTCTCTCAGTAACAATAAAATTATGGTGATCGTCTCTCTATTTTAGTTTCTACATTCCAGAGTTGAAGAACCATCAAATCAGCCAAATCAGATCAACAAATGAGTGTGGAGGATACTCAATGAGTCAATGGGTCAAAACTGCTGCGAATGGCAATTGGGAGGTTGCACAGTGCATTAAAACAATCGAAAAGCCAAATTTATATATACCGGCTGTCATATTTATTCAGCCTTCAGGGGAGGTAGATGATGTTTCTGTCAAAGCTGAATAGCGCAGATACGGTTTTACAGAGCAGACGTAATGCAGTCAGACCGAAGCAGACCCGTATGATTCAATACTCAATCACTTTGTTGCAAGCAGTCAATATGTGTAGTCTGAGAAGCAATTTAATCTCATCCAATAATATACTTGAAAGGGTTACGTTTTCATTGGATGGATATGGAGTTTCACCGGGTCCTCATAATACACATACATATATATATATATATATATATATATATATACACAACATGCTACATTTTCCATCTCTCAGTCTCTCTTTTTTTCACTCTACTCCTCCATTCTCTTTTTCAGTGCTGCTCCCTCGACCCTTGTCCCCTCTGGCCTGTTGTTATTTGCCAGAAAGGCTGTATGAAAATTGCAATGCACTTCCAAAATGGAGTGAAAGCAGCCCTTTTGGTCCCTCAAGCCTTTTTCTTCAGTAATACATTGAATTTGCCTCCACCAGACTACCATATTTTTTCTCCACCCTTAACCTCGTATGCATTTCCTCCATGGCTTTGTTTGGTCCCTCTACTCATATTGCAAACACACAGGCATTATTGCTATTAATAGCATACATTTGCTAGTATGCTTTTTTTGTTGTTGAGTTTTTATTATGAAGAAAAAAGAGGTGCAGATATTATAATGGTTAATATAGTTTATTAATTTTAATTGATGAAAGTAAAAGTAACTTTGGTTTGAACACTAATATTAATAATTCTATATTTACTTATATAATAGAATTATTTATATAATTAATAATCACGATTTTGACTTTTTTCTTGCAATTGTGAATTTAAATATGAGATTCTGTCGTAGTTACCTATTTATTTATTTTTTATAGTTATGTGGAAGTCAGATAGCTTTGATACCTTATCTTTTTAATAACTTAAATATTGTTGCCCTACAACCCTAGAGAGCAACTTTCTTCTGGGACGTTTCCCGAGAGGAAACTCAGCCCACAGCAGCATTTTGCACATCGGCACGCCTGCTGATTGATGGCTATGTGGGCAAACCATTCCTCCTGTGCACGGCTGCTCTTTACACAGGACGATCCCCCCACCCGCCACCAGTGGCTCATTAAATCATCCCTTGGCACATTCCGTCCTGCATGGAGAAGTGATCAACAAATCATTGACAATCATTCTTCATTTGCTGACAAGTACCCCGGCACGACGGCTGTGTGGATCCCTGTACCCTCGGGCTGTCGGAAAGGACCGGCACGCACAAACAACCTCAGGTCCATCTGCTCCGTCAGACTAATGTTGGCAAAGACAGGTAGAGGGCGGCCTGGTTGGCGGCCCAACACGACAGCAGGGGGCGGAGCAAAAGAAAACACAGATTTGGAGATTAACGAGCTTTTATGAGTTTGGCTCAGCAGGCGATCACAGAAGTTGTATACACCTGCTGTCCATAAAGCCCTGGACTGCCACATTGCTACAGTTTACAGCAGCTAAGGCCAAACTTTTACCGTTCCATACTGAATCTCCTAATCTTTTAATTTTTCAAGTCAGCAACAAAAAGCTACAAGTCAGATGCAATAAATTGAAATTTAGGGATTGCAACTGGTGGACCACTTTGCCTATTTTAAGGCTCACACCAATATCTAGAGTTCAGCTATTTTTACTTATTAAAAAAGTAATTTAAAGAAAGTAAATAATATCATTTTCCAATATTTTTTTTAGTATTATGTGTAAAAATAAGTAAAAAAAAAACATGATTACTAAAATATTTAGAAAATCAGTTTGAAAGTAAAAAGTTAACTTTTTCTAAAAAGTAAAATAATAGAAATATATAGTTAATTTGAATGAATAAATTGTAATACCCAGTTATTCTTTAAAAATGACCTTCTTTATTCTGTTCTTTGTCCTATTATCGTACATTTTTCACAAATACATTAAAAAAACTATTTATATAATAATATAATAAAGTCTGATCAACAATCTAGAACACAAATTAAAAAGAAAGTACGTGTACCCAACCAACAATGCAGATAATTATTTATTTATTATGTTTGCTTAAACTTTCTAAATAAAGAATTTGTTAAAAACATAAATAAAAAAAATAAGCAGGGCAGACAAAATTGGAGAACAGCATTTGATAATTGTAAGAAAGAAAAAAAAAGATAATTTTTAAAACAGTTTGGAAAAAAATTAACTACACTAAAATAAAATATGAGCTATAAATATGAATGATAGAAAGAGAATATTAATTATGAATTTTTAAAAATGTGATGCAATAAATATGTAAACATACTTTTATTACAAATATTTTACAAAATTTTAATTTTTTAGTCATCAACAAAAAAATTGGGCCTTATAACTCCAAACGTAACGTGACATTCCAGCCACTACTGTGCAAATCATAGTGTTTGCCTTTATTTTATTAGACGGGACAGTTAAGAAGACAGGAGACAACTGAGGATGGAGCTGTAGAATCAAATATAACAAAACAAGGAAATTGAAACAGAGTCTGTAAATGTGTGCAGGCCCGAGTGACAAGCGTGAGTGTTGTAGTGTATATGCCCTCAGCTGAACACTCTGCTGATGAGGGCATGAAAGGATGTGTGCTGGCCTGTGATTGGATGCTGATTCAGCGATGTCAGTCATCGTCCATGTGATGCTCCTCCGCAGTAGGATGGGAACAGAATTTGTAAAGCCCAGTCATTTACTGTACATTTGGGGACAAATTGATTTCCTATGAAGTCAGTGTCTGGCTTTTGGAGCCTCTTATCGCTGTGGCTGGTGGATGGACGCGTTGTCCTGGGAATGAGTTCTGGAAATCAATTATGGGGGTTGGGGTGCGGGGGGTGGGGGGGCTTCTCTTATCTCAGCTTCACCGGGACAGCTATCACGTGAATGTGTGCCAGTGCTTTGACACTGCTCTGTGTAAAATCACTTTTAAAAACACTTATCACAGATGTCATACGGAGGAACAAAAGATGCTGAAGAACTGCTAAGTTTCATTGCATAGGGGTTTCTGTTTGTTTGTATGTCTTCCTGTCCATCTATCCGTCTGTCTGTGTGTCCATCCTTCTACTTAACTGTCTGTCTTCATGTCTTTCTATCGTCTGTCTGTCAGTTGATCTCTGTCTGTCTATCTGTCTTTTTATCATCTATGCATCTGTTTGTCTGTCTTGCTACATAATTGTCTGTCTGTCTATCATCTTCTACCTGTCTTATTATTCTCCCTCTACTTCTTCTTCTTCCTCTTCTGCCGCAAGTTTATGGCATCCCATAAAACCGCTTGCGGGAAAGTTGTACAATTTTGCACGCTGATAGAGCACAGTCCTAACATTAACCATAGCAAGTCTCTAACTCTCTAGCGCCACCACTTGTCCAAACTTTCAAAAGATTTATAATAATAACGTTTGAACTGTAAGCCACACAACAAAAATGATTTTTTTTTCCTCTGAATCCCTGGCTTATGCCGTGTCGAGTGAGCTCCAAATTGTAAAAATGTTTTTTTTTGCTATTCTCAGTTCTCTAATTCTACTTTTTCTAACTCGTTCTAGGCCGTTGCACCAATTGTCACAAACAAAGTAATCCAGATAATCTTCAGACCATGTTCTCCCAACCGTTCTCAGACAACATGCAAAAGAATTTTACAAAAAGCGCGCAAAAATCAATGTAAGCCTATATCTATATCTACAGTATATAATAACGGTTTGGCGTATTGACACCAAATATGGTGTGTCTTATAACAAGCATGACTTGAGGCTACCTGCAGTGTTTCGGCCAAAAATCTTTTTAAATTCGATGCATCATGCAGAGTCGAACCAAATCCAACTTTCCCACACCAGCCATTTTGAGCATTGGCTATTTTAATTTTTGTTCTAAATTGCTGTATCTTAAGAACGCGTTCGCCTATTGTTTTCAAAAATAATTACAAAAATGTTCAGCACCATGCCTTGAAGGAGCCTGACTGGTTTTGATTCAGCGCCACCTAGTGGTAAAAATGTGATATTCACATGGCTATATTTTTGGGTGTGTTCGATTTATTTTCATGGTAGTCACCTTTTTAGATTCCTAAATCGTTCCTGAGTCCAGCGATAACTAGCATGTCAGGTTTTGCCTTATGGTTTGTGCATCGTTGCATTTTAGTGCTTAAAAAAACCTTTGGCGATATCTTAGAAACCGCTAATCTGATCGACACGAAACCACCGTAGGAAATTCGGAAACATACAATGCCAGCGACATAGTAATTCCCAAATGCCAAAATTATGATAGCAAGTGGCACAAAAATGCAAACAAAGTCAGAAAGTCAGTCATTTTTTATTTTCTTTTGAAAAAAAACAAAACCCTGTAACTTTGAAACAAAATGAGATATTTTCGGCGAATTTGAGAGACATATGTATGGGCGCACTCTAATGACACGTACAAAATTTGGTGGGATTGGATAACATTTTAAAATTCCATTGACTACAATAGAGTATTACAGTATAAAATGCTATATTTTACCGGTGCATTGGTGTATCAAGATGAAACTTTGTATGTCCCATCAAGACCGTACTCAAAAAGTTTTGAGACAGCGCTTACTTGTGGTCAAAGTGAAAAGCCATTTTATCCCTGATCCCTTACCTCCTGATTATTTCCTTCTGTCTGTCTATCTATTCATGTTTGTCAGTGTCATGACGAGGCGAGAGGCGGTCGAATTCTATCACAGACATTTATTAAAACACACATAGTAGAGAGTCAGGCAGAAACGTCATCGGTTAACCAGGCAGAATCATCAACAGCAAACATACACACAGTGAGAATAAATAACGTAGAGTAGATCGAACGAGGGGCAAACAGAATCCGAAGAACAAGACTGAGGCTACATCTACACTAATCCGGATAAATTTGAAAACGACATTTTCAGTTGTTTCTAAAGAGTTGATCATCTTCGCTGAAATGACTGAAAACGCTTACGTTCCTGTATTGCGCATGCGTGAAACGTAAGACGATTCGATCTGCGTCATTTCCATCTGCCATTTATTTACTTACGTCACGTTTTCTTTGAAGAAAAGCTATCTGGAGCATGTACAAACTAATATTAATCTTTAATAGGGCTGTCAAAATTGAGAGCAAACAAAACAACTGCTGTACAACGCCGTCCGCCATCGGTTGAACTAGTCACATGACGGCATCATATGACTAAAATGCGTCATCGTTTTCGAAAGCCTCCGTTTTCACAGTCCACACTGCGACACGAAAACGGCGTTTTCAAATTTATCTACTTTGGAGAGTGTTTTCAAAAAGCTGTCTCAGTGTGGACGGAAGGCCAAAAACGGAGAGAAAAAGATGCATTTTCAAACGAAAACGTATTAGTGTGGACATGGCCTGAAGCGAAGATCCAAAGGCATGCTGGGGTCAGACACAAAACACAGAGAACTAGAGGAGAAACACGGCAGCTAGACACAATAGAAACTTGGGACACCTCTAACAATGACTAGCGACTTGACATAAAGACTACCGGAACTTAAATACAGTACAAACGAGGTCAGTGGGTGGAGATGTAATGAGTTGCTATAGTGGGTGGAGACATGAGTTCATGAGTATAAGTCCAGGCATGAAACGGAGACACAGAACATAGAATAAAAAGTCAGAGACTGGTGTGCCTACCAGGAAGCTGGCTTGGAAACACCAGCTGATCGTCACAGTCTGTCTATCCATCTTCCTGTCTGGCTATCTTTCAGTTTATCCTTCCATTTCTGAAAGGTCTAAAAGTGACACTGAAGACTGGAGTAATGCTTTGTATCACAGGAATAAATTACATTTGAATATACATTTACACAGAAAACAGTTATTTTAAATTTAATTAATATTTCACAATATTACATTTTTTTTTTTTTTTTATCTAATGAGTGCAGCCTTGATGAGCAGAAGAAACATCTTTAAAAACCATTCAATATCTTACTGACCCCAAATCTTTGAACGGTAGTGCGTGTGTGTGATTAACATGTAAAAGTCATGTGAACACGGAGTTCCAGCTGAAACGAGTGTTAGATAATATAGTTATGCGAGATGTGCTGTGTTGCGGGACCCCCAGGAGCAGGATTTAGAAAATTTGTGCTACACGGTTTCCTTGATCCTATTCTTCTGATCCAGGGTTCATCTGTCTGCTGATATCTGATTGATTTTGACGATTTTGAGGGAAGTGCAAGGTGTCTTTTTTTGTCTCTATTTATTTCCCAGTTAGACAGCAATATCTGATTTTGTGCATTGATTAGAGCTTCATTGGGTTTTCAAAGTGCGTCGTGAAGATTCCCCACCTGGGGAATATGGCAGATCTCCTCATTCCCACATGATCCCCCAAGCTGTGTGGATTGCATCACAGCCAGGGTTAGAGGGGGTTTACAAAACCTATCCTTGGCTACGTAAGCCCTCAGGCCTTCTAGAGTATCTGATCTGGTCATGGGGAAATCTTCAGAACTGCATCTCACTCCATTCCTCTTGCACTTCTCTTTTCACCACATTGAGCTGCTCTGTTCCTTCCTCCCCCACCCCCACCTTTCTCTCTCTCTTTTTCTCTCTCTCGTTCTGTTTTTGAAGACAGCTTTGAGAGCAAGTTTGACCTCCCCACACCAGAGAGAGAACAGAGGCACTGTCAGATCTGAGGAGCAACAGTTTGAAATGTTGTGACACCTCTGCTCATTAGCTTCTGTAACGCTCCCAGAGTTGTTGCACTAGCCCTGTCAGCAGTGGCTTGGACAGTGCCTGACTTCAGCTCACTAAGATGCTGCCCCCTGCCGAAACCCCAGCACTTGAAACTCTACCAGACCATCACAATAAATCATCCAGCTGCTTTCCACCAAACTTCAATTTGATTTGTGACTACACATGGCAGGTTTGTCCAAAACAGTTTATAGGAATGAGAATACTTTGAATACTACCTGATTAGATAGGAGTGTTCTATCTATCTATCTATCTATCTATCTATCTATCTATCTATCTATCTATCTATCTATCTATCTATCGTTCTATCTA
>JAUMHQ010000038.1:1273372-1285522 GCA_032361165.1 Enteromius paludinosus | reverse complement strand
AGATAGATAGATAGATAGATAGATAGATAGATAGATAGATAGATAGATAGATAGATAGATAGATAGATAGATTGTTTAATATCTATACAACAACCTGTTCTTATTCATTTGAAAGTGTTGATTGTGAAAAAGTCACTTTTTTGCTGTGCATCAACGTTCTGTCAGCTGTGCGAATGAAAAGAGAAAGCAGTAGACTCAGTTCAAGAGACCGGAACCACGCTGCGCACAAGCTCCTGGATCCATTCACGAGTGTTGACGGTGTATTGTAATACAGTGGGACCACGTCCAAATTGGTGCGCTACAGCAGAGCCTGCCCCCTTATCTCCAGTCGCTGGAAGAATAGAGATGCTGGAGGCATTACAAGTCACTGTTGGCATGCCTTGGCACCCGGCCCGGAATGGGAATGGGCGCTTGTCACCGTTCCTCCACCTGAAAGCCTTTGCCCCAAAGCCTAGTGGGAGTTGCAGTGCTTTGAAGAAAGCTGCGCAACGGTGTTCAAAGCAGATGATATTGCTCACCGCAGGCTTTGCTTTCATATCCCATGTTCATTAAACCGGTCCTTCTGCAAATATTTGCAAAAAAAGACCCATGGAATAGCAGCCAAGTGGAGTTCTCTTTCTTTGAGAGGCTCAAGAGGTAAATCGTGACTCAGGAATGGCTTGCAGGTCTGATAGGGTCAAGCAGGAAAACCAAAGCTAAATGTTAATAATAAACTGCAACAACACACACATATATCTGTATATATATATATATATATATATATATATGACTCATTCTATAATTGCAGGTCCATTTGGTGTCACTTCCTGTCACCATCAAACTCTGTTACCTAGGTAGACTATCAATGCTGACAGTAGTGTAACAGAATTGACATTTTTATTTTCTCCAAACACTCCACTTGCTGGCATAAATGCTAAGAGCACATGACACTAATGAAAACATGATTAAAAGACCTTTAAATAACCCAATATCAGATCAGTAATAAATTACATATAAACAAAATTATTCTTTTAATTTTGATATTGTGGTAACAGAGTTGACGTTTTCAAAGTAACTCTTTGTGTAATAAGTGTTTAGATTAAAATATTTTAATATTTTAATATTTTTTAGAGCACAGATACTTTTCAGTGCTTCAGGTCTTATCAGTGAGAGAAAGTGACATCATTTCCAGTAACTTACATGATTCTGAGACATAATTTCACCAATTTAAAATATGTTTTTTTAGGGTTTTAAGATTTAGGGACACACATTTTTCTGTAAAAATAAAAATAAAAAATAAAAATTAATGTTGTAGAATTAAATAACTAACTATTTACAGTTGGGCTTTTATAAATACAATGAATAAAAGAAAAGTACTATAAAATATTTTGATTGCACATTGATACTAAATCATGATTTTTAGCTATTTAAGACACTTTTAAAATAAATTATTATATTGTTATGGATTGTAACATCTTGTAATTCATAACAGTTAATAAAGAATGATAATAAATAAATTAAAATAATTAAAATATAACCATCTGGGGAAAAAGCAAAAAGTTTTCCAATTTTCTTAATGGAGAAAATGTTTCAAAGATTCAACAGAAACAAAGCAAATCTACACAAAGAAAGCTAAACAAAAAGCAGAACAGCGCAAAAAAACAAAACAAAAGCAAAACAAAAAGGCACAAATCAGAGCAAAAGCAAGCAAGGCAAACAAAGCAAAGCAAAATGAAAAACTAAACAACACAACACAACACAAAGCAAAACAAAATGAAAAGCAAAAGTAAATAAAAAAAACTGATCAAAGTGAAGAAAAAACAAACATGTTATTTTAAGGCAAAGAAAAAAGGCGTTTAAAAAAATAAACACAAGTATGTTAATTAAAGACTCTTCTTCGACGGGCTCGCTGGCTGTCTTGGTCACTTCCAGTTTCTCTGGAGCTCCCTCCAAGCGTGACGCCTTGACGGTGGGCACGTTTTCCTGATTAATGCGTGGCAAGTGAATGAGCAGCAGTTAAAAATAAAAAGGGCAACTGCTTCCAGCTGAGTGATTGGGTCATTTGTCCCCATCACAATGTGATATTTTAGTGCTGCAGTATGGAGACCCCCAATGATGAAATATTCTGGGGGCTCTCAGGTGTCACCATTTTGCCAAACACGCTTTAGCTCTTTGCTAGAATGAAGGTAGTAAACAAGTGCAAGTAGACACGAGAAGCAATAGCGAAGATTACTGTTTCAGCCACCTCATTCTGTCTCGGATGATGTAGCCAAGATCATCTGAGAGCAAGGAGTAATAAGCGCTCTTTCACAGATGTGAAAGTGATGGAGCGAGAACAGAGGGCTGGAACAAGGAGCGACAAACATGTTGCTGTTTCTGTTCGTGCACAGACACTATCCGTATCTCTGGCAGGGAGATGCATGCTCATGGCCTCGGCGGTACGGGCTGTTGGCGCGCTTGATTTAAAGGGGCTGGCGTTTGTTAACGCTGATGCGAGCCGAAAGCACAGCCACAAGGTGCATCAGCTTGGTTTATCGAGAGCAATTACAGGATGTCCGTGGGGAGCCCATTACAACGCTTGGCTTTACGGCTCTGCAACTGGTGAAGGATTCATCCAGGATCGGATTTAGGATTTTTTTAAAACATAAATAATAATAATAATAAAAATACGACATACAATTTAAAGCACATGAAATCATTTTTAAATAAAACATTG
This sequence comes from Enteromius paludinosus, assembly GCA_032361165.1. Classification (NCBI taxonomy): domain Eukaryota; kingdom Metazoa; phylum Chordata; class Actinopteri; order Cypriniformes; family Cyprinidae; genus Enteromius; species Enteromius paludinosus. Next base: position 1,282,827 of record JAUMHQ010000038.1, on the reverse strand, counting down.
GTAAATTAAAATTAGTTTTATTGTTTCATTTTGTTCACATATTTATAAGTGAAAGAAACTGATAAGCAATAAATAATAAAATAAGCAATGTTTTTTAGAGATCAAAGGTGGGGCTGAATTTTGCATTGTTTTTTTGTTTGTTCAGCTAGCTAATATATGACTAGATCAATTTATGACAAAAGAAAGTTTTGGTTTTAAGTTGTGACTAATGTGCATTGTATGTTTAGTATTGTGTTTTTAATTGTAAGTTAAAAGCGCATTAAAATTAAAAAACAAAAAGTTTTTAATTTCTTTATAATGAACTGCATGGGTTTTATTATGGCATGGGCCAAATTATGCCTAGTTATTGAAATTTCACTTAAGTTTATAGTTTGTTGTTAGTTAGTTAGTTGTGTGTTTTGTTCTGTTTTGTTTTGTTTTGTTTTGTTTTGTTTTGTTTTGTTTTGTTTTGTTTTGTTTTGTTTTGTTTTGTTTTGTTCTGTTCTGGGGTCCGTTCTTCGTACCTCGCTAACTAAGTTAGCTGGATTTGATTGTTGACGATTTTGCATGATCTTGGATCGTTCGGTTCTTCGACGCTCATCCGGGACTTGCTGTCATAGCAACAGATCCGTAAGCTTAAACCTGCTTGGGAGCAGGTTTATTTCATGTAAACAGGATTTAGGCTGCGCTCCTGGTGGGTTATGATTGGTTCAAATGGCGAGGTCACATCTGATTGGTTAAAGAGCACGACAGACGCGGTCTGACTCACGTGGGAAAAGAAGAGTATTGAGCAAGGTTTAATTTTTTTATTTTTTATTGCTAAATTCAAAAACATACAGATACCACAAAAACTAATTATCCACAAAACATTTGAACAGACTATAGCAAAATACTCTTTTAAGAAAGAAAAGGAAGGGAAAATGCAATAAAGGGCTATTTTTTTTAAAGGAGAGCCCATACAAAAGTTTAAGTGCGGAGCAAATACCCACAGTTTTCATAGCTTTCTCATTAACAGATTCAGAAATCAGATTAAAGTAATTCTCCATGTCTATCTTGCAAGAAAGTGTCTACGACGATTTACACACGAATGATGACCACAGCCACACACACATACATTTTATATATATATGGATGGCTGTATTTTCACATACATACAGTATATGTATGCATGTGTGTGTGCATGGCTCTGGTCATCATTCGTGTGTTAATCGCTGTGTATGTCTAAAATAATCACACTCTATTCACCGATTGCGTCTATATAACTGGAGATAATTTTCTCAAATCTGTCACATGGGTTCACTGCTGGCTCTGACATGAAATATGACAAACAAAACTATTACTACAAATAAGATTTGAGATATACTATATATATCAAGGAAAAAACATGTAACACGGGGAGCACTAACGCATTTAATTTGTTCGCAACTGTTTGCCAGCCCTCTCTCTTGGCTTTTGCAGCATTAGCTGTTTTCCCGGTGTCTTTATTAAAGTTTGAAATTCTCCATGACCCTGTAATAAAAGCTCTTGCTCGGCTTGAGAAAAAAATTCAGCTTGCTCTTTTGCCATTTTGTCAACCAATCGAAGGGGTTGTGATCAGTGTTTCTATTTTCTATACATAGATCCTTTTAAACCAACGCACAAGCGTGCAATAATCCTAGATAACTCTATCCAGCCAAACTAATCATCAACAACAGGTGCGTTCAGAGAACCGGAAGAGCGAGCTCATACTTAGTGCGATGATTTGATCTTGAATGTGTCGTTTGATCTCAGATGTAGTTAGCAACGTACGAAGAACGGACCCCTGAAATGCTCATTTGTACAGCCATACAAAAGGCTATAATAACATATTATAACAGTAAATGACCAAATTCCACATGTGATTGCTAAAAGGAAGTTACTAGAAACACTCAATGGTTGTTTAAAGTGAGTTTTGAGTAAAAAGGTACTATTAATCTCATAATTGTCAGCTCTAATGCAGCTGCAGAACAGGCGCAGTTCTTTTTCATAATCTATTTTGTCATAATACTTAAGGACACGAGAAACTATTTTGTTGAGGCAATGTGGCTTGGCAAAGGTTTTATTGCCAGTATAAATAATTGCTGAATAAAAACAGAAGCATAATAAGAACCATATGCATATATATATATATATATATATAAACTTTTAATGTGCTATCCTACCCAAATCAATGATTACTGAATTGTATTATTTGCATTTAACATTGTTTCTTCCTATTCTGTTCTTGGCCCACCAGTTGAGAACCATTGTTACTTTAAACATGATCTGTTTCCTTGCAGATTAACTAACGCTGTTCATCCTCCTCTGGGAAACATGACATGTCTCTGTTCTAGACTTCCAGCAGCAGTGAAAGAGCAGCCAGTCTGTTTTCTCTCTAGAGAAAAGAAAGCAACTTGAATGCCAAAGCGTATGAGAGCGAATCGTGACGCTTTTGTTCCAGGCAGTATTTTCTTTCAGGTTAAGCTTCAGGCTAGATCCCTCTGACTCAGGTTAAACGGGGCAGGCCTCAAAATTAAGCTGTGAGACTTTTGCGTTGGTGATCTTCAGGGAACGCGAAAATGTGGAAGTAGAGTTTACAGAACAAGAAATGCCATATATTTAAGTGAGAATTTTTATTGTCTGTAAATAATACATCTAAACAGGATCTAAAATGTTTTTATTTGCCGCACCTGCCAATGGTGGGTGAATTAAGAAAACTACAAACATTTCCTGTATTTTAAAATCACATATATATATATATGTACATATACTGTATATGTTTTTTATTATTCAGATTTTATTTTACTTTGATGCACTTAACTGCTTTGTTTAATTTGCTCTCTTGAATGAAATTAAAAGCTTAATTTATTTTATTTTATTTTGATGCATTTTACCTTTTTGTTTTGTTTTGTTTATTTAGATGCTCTCTTGAATGAACGTGATTTGATTAGGTGTTAGTGTTGATGAAGAAAAATCTTTTTTTTTTTTTTGCTAATAATTTAATTCTGTTGGTGTAATGTGAGGAATATTTAATGTATGTTGCATCACAAGACAAAAACTTAAAATTAGATGAATATTTCGAGGACAAAGAAATTTCTACCCACTTAAAATGCATTGTTTTGTAGCTTTTTGCTTTATTAAACCTGAAAATCCCTTTTTTTTTTTTTTCACATTTGCCCTCATTTGGTACAAGTTTATTTCAGACACTCGACATCGATTTGCAGCAGAAAGTAGACTGTAAGTAATTTGTTTTTCAAGAAATTTCGTGTTTCAGAGAAACGTGATTGGATGCTGGTGCTCTGGTGATCCGACGAAGCTCCATAGCAAATTTAACCAGTCACTTCACTAAACAAACCCAATGCCGGTTTACCACCGCCATCTAGGCTAGTATGTATAGCAAAGAAAAGCAAATTCTGATTGCATGTTCTTTCTGATCAAGAAAACGAGTAAGTGTGGTGCTTGACAGTAGACGTTAACATTTTGGACACGCAGACCCAGTGGCCGCAGCGCCTTAAATACTTTCTTGCGGTACATTCTGTTCCTATGCCCCGCGTTCTGCATGCTAAACAGAGACCAATACGGGCCAATTTGCAGCAGCCAATTTACCAACGTCGCTTTGAATTTGCTGGAAGTAAAAAAGGCAGAGAAGTGCTTGGAGCTTTATGAAATGGGAAGTCTGGGACAGCTAAAACCTTCACCCACATACGCATACGCAAATATACGAAGCCGCGCGCGCTTAGAAAAGTACAGATTATCTGTTCGTCATGCGTCCAGATGCGGTAGAGAGTCCCAGAGGGATAGAAAGAGGCATTTCTGACAGGGATGTGACAGGGCTTAATTAGCCGCTGAACTTAGCAGCGGAAGACGCTTCTCTAGATTGTTGTCATTTGAATAGATTATAACACTTTTTTGCTAATGCTAAACTGCTTATGTTACGAGCCACGGATTAGAGTAAAACGCACATAAAAAGCTCAAATGTGTCACTTCAAAAGAGCTATAGTTGAGGGCTAAAGTAGGCTAGCATGTAGCTAAGTGTGAGATTATCACTGAATGGACTTTTTTTAAACATCCCGACTAACTAAATGCTAAGAAATGAGTGCTAATCTTTTAACTTTTTCCTCACATTGTGATGCTAATTATGCAAGTTTTGTTGAAGGAACACGGGATGCTAACACGGTAGCATTTTCGCTAATGTCTCAGGCTTCTCTTCTGTTTTTCTCTCTCGGCAGACACTGAGGGTTGCGAGCACAACTGGAGGAAGTTTCACGGCCACTGCTACAGGTACTTTACCCGCAGACACACGTGGGAAGACGCGGAGAAGGACTGCAGGGAGCACAGCGGGCACCTGGCTAGCATCCATTCCAACCAAGAGCAGGACTTCATTAACGGTCAGTATCAGGGTTCATCCCAGACAGAGTCACAAAAACAATGAAAGATATTAACTGTTAGCAGATGTGCTAGCTGTCCAAAGTTTGGGATTTATTGTTTTTGCTCACTAAGGCTGCATTTATTTGATTGAAAATACAGTAAAACAGTGATAACAGTCTTTTAAACAGAAATTATGAGTAACATTAGACTCTAAATGTCTTTAATGTCACTCTTAGTCAATTTAATGCATCCTTGCTAAATGCATTAACTAATTGTCTTTTTTATTTACATTTATGTACATATTTCTGATATCTTTTAGGGTCAATAAAAGAAGAAATAATTTAATATTATTCCTTTTTATTTATTAATTTTATTAAACTGGTTCTCAACTCTTTTATTATTATTTTATTTGTGTATAATTTGATAAATAATTTTATATGATAAAATTTCCATTTAAAATACATTTGTATGTGTACTTTTTTGGTTTTACTTAGACGCCAAAGCCATTTTTATTCACATTAACCACTGATAAGCAAAATTTTTAAACATGCTAACATCAATCCGCAGCACCAAATCAACTGCAAGTCATTAGTTTTCAATGAAAACTAGCAAAAAATGTAAAAATAAAACTCTTCTGAAAAATCATTTGCAATGACTAGCGTGTAGCAAATCACATTTCATGGCTATAGCAAAGCTGTTCATTTTTAATTATTGTGACATGCGGCCAATTCTTAAATTCTGTACTTTGCAGAACCCTGTTCTTCATGGGATATAAAACAGCAAATGGCCAGTATCTGTGGCTAATCTTTGTCTGTTTTACCTAATTAGCTTTGACTACAACTATTTGCATATCCTAGTTTTATTAATATCCAGCCAGATAACTAAGAAAAGCGGCAGGACGCTGACCTCCTGTCTGCCTCCTCTAGTCGAGCCTAAATCCAGCGTAATGACACTCGGTGTGGCCTCTCACAGCATGCTGTCTGCACACAGTGCCACGGCGCTCACCAAAAAGTGTGTTTAATCGCCTTGAAAATGGACATCTCCACCCCTGCAATAAAAGGGCCACAGCCATTAGGAAGATTAATGGGCCCTGTAATGATGTTAATCAGTAACACCATGATTGAAATTCCATTACAGCCAGACCCAAAAAAAATCCTCGGAAATGCATCTTGGGACGATCTGATGGCTTCTGGCTTGAGCTTGAATTGTGATTGTGATAACACCATAATTCGGCTCCCTGTGGCCCTGTAGGAGACATAAAGCAGACTATCACTTAAACGGGAAGCATTAGCTCTGCATTTCATAACATTAAGACTCTACTGACCTGGTTAATCCAGTGGTTATCCTGGTTGCTGGTTACACTTGAGTGTTTTATATGAAATATGGTGTGATTGAAATATGCTCTGGGAGGTAAACTTCTAAAAGAATGCCGATTTGAAATGTCTTGTGCTGTTTAAACAGGACTGTGCCATGAAAACACATGGATTGGTCTGAATGACAGGATGGTGGAGGACGACTTTCAGTGGACTGATAACATGGATCTGGTGAGACTGGCATAATCAGTGTAAAAATTTGTATAATATTGTATATTTCAATTTTATATTTACCTCAGATATATACATATTTACACTAAATATTAAATTTCAGTATATATAAAATTTAATATAATTATATTAAATGTTATATTAATTATAATATTATATAATTGTACGTATTTTACGAGTTGCCCATTCGTATGAATTTGTACAAGTGAACTACACCTAACCCCGCCCCTAAACCTACCCGTCACTGGGGTTTAGACAAAATCGCACAAAATCTTACAAGTGAGGTTGTACGAATTTGTACGAATTTGTACGATTTTGCCACCTCGTCCGATAAGTTTTTATCCATCAATTTTAAAGTAGACATAAGTAGATAAATTAAATAGGATTTTAAAATAAATATTTAAATGGACAGAAATAAAATATTTGACTTTATTTGAATTAGATTTTTTTAGATAAAATTATGTCGGTTTAATTTATTCATGTAATTTATTCATTTATTTAATGTTTATTGGATTATTACTGTATTTAAACTCAATATTGAATTGACATTTATATTCATTAACAAATAAAATGTTATATTTAATATAATAACTTCAGTTAACATTTATTTTAAGATTTAATTCGATTTTATATTTAGGGTTTTGTTCTGTATTTTTAAAACAGACAAAAAAAAAATGTCATTTAATATAATTATTTAAATTGACATATTTAATATTTCATTGGCTTTTTATTGTATTTTTTGTATACATTTGATTTATTTAAGTATTATAAATGGACTTTTCACTGATATCTGGTATAAATATATAGATATATTTATTTGAAATATATCCATCAATATTTAATATAAATACTTTAACATTTATTTTGATATTTTATTGTATTTAGTTTTTATCTATCATCAACCAAAATGGTTATTTATTTAATTAATACAGTTAACACATATGCAACAAGTAGTTTTTAGATAAATTAGAAATATTAAACATTTACGTTTAGTTGAAATCTATACATTTAAACGAAATATTTAATTGATATACTTATATCCATCAACATACAAAAGATTACATTTAATATATCATTATTTTGTAATAATTTGAATACATTATTTATAATACAATCCTCATTTTAGTACAAGTATGAAAATAAACAGTACAACTAATCACTTAAACTGATAACTATAATGAAGGCACAATGATCAGATAGATCATGAAAATAAAGCAATGAAGTTCTGAAGTTTCTGAAGGTCTGAAGCACCAAACACATTTATATAATATATTATATCAGACCCATTAGGCGTATCTGTTTGTAATGCAGTGGATATATAAGACGGTACACAAAATACCTAGTAAAGCCATGGGATTGGATTTAGGCCTGAAATATCCCCGTTCCTCCTCCAGCAATATGAGAACTGGAGGGAGAACCAGCCGGATAATTTCTTTGCGGGCGGAGAGGACTGCGTGGTGATGATCGCCCATGAGAACGGCAAATGGAACGATGTGCCCTGCAACTACAACCTGCCCTACATCTGCAAGAAAGGCACAGGTGAGTGGAAAAAAGAGAGAGAAGGGAGGAATTGGGAAAAGAGGACAAATACTGTACTGTTTCTACCACACTGTACTGTTTCCTCCAGTGCTGACCTCCTTTTGTTAACTTTATTCACATGTCTTCATGAGATGTTCCTCATATGCTCTTTTATTTACATCTCTTCTTTTGATTGAAAGTAGTGCTGCTGTCTGTTCTGCCATCACTTTCGTGTCCTCCAGAACTCATTTGACTTTATTTCTTCAGTGGAACGCAAAATGTGCTGTAATGTGCTGGTCGTGAATCAGTCTGATTCGTGAACGCTCATTTAGACTGGTTGTGTGAATAATTCAACCATTCACTGTAAAGATTTAAGTCAAAAGATTGATTTGTTCTTTAACAAAGCGGGTATCACATGACTTCAAAAGACTTGAAATATAGTTCCTGAGTAATATCAACCACTTTTTTTATACTTTACACTATACCAATCCGAGATGACTCGGTCTTCCCAAGTCACATTTAAGATTTGTTCAAAATGAACGAATCGTTCAAGAACGACCGATCACTACTTTCTGTTCTTTGCTAGGAGTGCTAGGAGGGCTCAATAACATTTAGCATTTTCTTAAAATCCGCGGCTATAAATGTACTGATCATTGTTTTTTTTTGCCCTGTTCGAATCTGTTGGAAATGCCTACCTGAATGCCGCGGGGATAGTTTGTAATGTGCGTGTTTCTAGTTTTGGTCAGTTTGGGGGTGGGAGGGGCAGTCAGCACGTTGCCTGTCCCGTCGTTTGCGCTGCCTTGTTGATCGTAGCACTGAAAACATTATATTTTACAAACTTTATTCTCCTTTTTCCCCCCAAATATAAAAGTATTAGTCTGAATCGTTCGGTTTGTAATGTGTACCGAGCCGAAAGCCTCGTACCGCACGGTTCAATACAAAAACACATATCGTTACACCCCTAATATATATATATATATATATTATATTTTATAAAAATATTCAATGAGATATTTAAATTAAAAGGATTTTTTTTGTTTAATATTTAGCTAGCCAGAAATGGAATATATGTGTATATATATATATATATGTATATATGTATTAGGGGTGTAACGATACGCGTATTCGTATTGAACCGTTCAGTGCGAGGCTTTCGGTTCGGTACGCATTACAAACCGAACGATCACAATCAAAGAAAGTCATACAGGTTTGGAACATGAGGGAGAATAAATGACAGCAAGATCTTCATCTATTTCTGTAACCAAGATCAATATTCCAAGTCCTTCTATTCCTTGCTTTCTTTTTATGTCACTCTGAACTTGTCATGTCAGTTTGTACAACTTCATTTTCACCAGCTCCCCATTCACTGAGTCATCTCACGTCTTTTCGCTATTAGACAGTGACCTCAACAATAACTGTCACTCATTTCATTGTGAGGATGTGATGGTGGGTCCTCGAGAGGGCTGCATGTTCAAAGCTTCGATCATGACATGGCGGACATGACTGGTTCTCTTCAGCCACTCGTAGTCGTCTAGCTCTGACGCAATCTGCTTCACCTTCACGCTCATTAAACTTGTTTTATCTGGTCATTTACATACGAAGCAGACTGGGGGTATGGAATCTGTCGGGTCTCTCTGCCCTAGCTAGATATAAAGAGACACCTTAGGTTCACATGGGCCAACCGGAGAACAGGTCCATCAGAGAGTGCCTCTCAGGAGGCCCAGACCATGAAGGACCTGCTCTGGAGAGCCAGTCAAACACACTTCTTACTTCCTATTAAAATCCTGCCCTCCATTTCATAATTTAATACTCCATTCATTATTAAAATTTGTTTCAGCTTACGAGGTAGGCTGGCTTTCGTGTTTAAGCTTAAATGGGAAGTTTTCTAGGTAGAACTGAGATATCTAGATATTTAAACTAAATATTTAATTTAAATATTTATACTGAATAATTATCAAGTTAAATATTAAAATTAGGGCTGTCAAATGATTAAAATTTTTAATCAAATTAATCAGGATTTTCAGTGGATTAATCAGGATTAATCACTAT
>JAUMHQ010000038.1:1231975-1244739 GCA_032361165.1 Enteromius paludinosus | reverse complement strand
TTCATTATCAGCTCGTCAGTGAACAACGGCTGTGTGTAGTATATACGGCTCAATGTGAAATCACACACCTGATGGCAATTTACCGCTGATTACACGACTGGCTTTACTGACATTTTTTACGCATTATTTTTGTGTAATTAATTAATCTAAATTAACGCATTAAAGTCCCGGCCCTACAAATAATACAACCGAAGTGTACTGTACAGTTACTATGAACAAAAAAGTGGCCCATACAATTTAGCCTCTGTATTTTAACTTTCAAGTCATTTAATAATTTTACAGTGTATTGACAGAAAATATCTTTATTGGGGTTTTTTTCTCTTCCTTGTGTATAGTGAAGCTGCAGAGACGTTTCTAGAAGCCTCGTCCTCCTCCGTCCCGGCGAGCCCCAGGATAGTGGTGGAATCTGACGGAGGCAGCCAGGCCTCGGGCTGTACGAGCCGCGCCTCTGTGGACGAGGATGATGAAGTGCCAATCACAGACATTTATTTTGTAAGCCCTTCACTCCTCTGAACTAAAAATATAGAGCAAGAACCACCCAAAGTCAAATCATAAAAGAACATAATCAGACGAGTATGCAGTTTTTTTTGTCCTGCTTTGCAATTAAAGTCTCTAAACTTATGCTTAGCTGTCATGAAAACATAATTTCCTTTTGAGGGTTAAATGCTGTTGACAGACTGAGATTATTCCAGTAGTAAAAAGTGCCATTGTTGGATTAACTGTAACTAAAGGAAACATCTCCAATACTAGACAGTGGGGCTCCGCTGGGTCTTTATTTTCATCTTCTGCATGACCTCTGCAAGACCCAGTCCTCTTGTTCGTTGCTAAATGCTGAGGATATCATTGTATATGTTCATTTTGAATAACACCAGTACAATAGACACACTGAATGACATCCACAGGGATGTCTCCGAGGACAAACTGAGAAATGGCCGTCATGATCATTTGTTAAACTCAGTCGTGAGCTGAACAGAAGCCTAGAGACCCACGAGCGCCACCTCTTGAATTATTCATCCATTAACTCCCTGCACCAGCTGCGACCGTCACTCTTTCCTCTTATTAATGGAGCTGTCAGTTTTTTCATTCATCGACCGCTAAACAGCTCTCCATCTCTTTGACTTTTTCATTACCTTTCTGCCATCATTCATCGTCTGCCGTCTCTGTTTGTCCATATCTCTTTTGTAAGTTCTCTGACGGCAGCGTCTGTGTTTGTCAGCCCGTCACACACAGAAGGCGGCACGCTGTAAGTCTTATAGCTGAACCACTTGAAACTAGTTGTAGAGGTAGTTTTAGAAATAATCAGAACAAGTTAGCCTCTGAAGTTTAGATCTTTTTGTAACCCTTGACTGTTAGACTGTTGTTGCTGTACCTTTAAGATTGCTGTATGCAAACGAGCCAACGCAAGATATAAATATATTGTATCTAGTTTCCAAGGCAACATTTTTCCTTTTCATTTAGTGTAGTAAAAGCACAGGACGAGGACAAAAACGTACAATAAAATTATAAACATTTTACTAAAATTACTTGGACAAAAAACACATTCACAATTGTAATAAACAAATATAATAAAATAACACTGGAAAACGTTTGCCTAGTATTTTTAATGTGATTTTCCATTGTTGTCCCCTAATCGTGCACAACTGCAAAATATATAATATAGTTTTTTAGTCAGTGTTCCTGCCCTTATAGTGCAGGAGATAATAGTGCACTATATTAATAATATTTATTAATAATAATAAGTAATATTTGTAATTAGGGCCGGGACTCGATTAAAAAAATTAATCTAATTAATTAGAGGCTTCGTAATTAATAAATCGAATTGAATCGCATTTTAATGGCATATAAATATTTGACCTGAGAACAGTGAGAAGTAAGTTTTTTCATCTGGATTTTTAGTATAGCATTGAATAATGACTGAATACAGAAGCTTAAGCAACTAAATGTTGTTCATTTTTGTTCAACCAAGTCCAACAAACCAATATTGTGCCGTGCGTGATTTCACATTGAGCCATATATATACTACACACAGACGTTGTTCACTGACGAGCTGCACAAAACCATTGCTGCGTCCGAAATCGCATACTACTTAAGTAGGTACTACATTTAAAACCGAACGTACTTCCCGACCGTTAAAACAGTACGTTCTATATAGTGTGAATGGGGGTAGTATGAATGAAATTCGGACGTACTACATCCGCCATATTGATGCTGTCACGTGTCACGTGTCGTCACAACAATGTAAACTTTCAATACGTCATCCGTTTATTTAGATTGTGTTAAACAAGTGTACTTTAATCACAATAAACAATGTTTTTTTTTCTCTGAAGTACGTACACTTGAAATGAGCCGCGTCTCCACTTTCCGCCATTTTTTTAATATGACGCCTCCTCTCCCGGAGCCTCATGGGATAGGAAAGTGTTCATGATTTGCCTACTATAGAATTCGGCCGGAAGCAGTAGGTCATCCGGGTACTTCTCGCCTACTGAATTTCGGATACTATGAAGTCGGACATACTACTCGCTTCGCATACTTTTTTTGCGTACTATATAGTAGGGAAGTAAGCGATTTCGGACGCAGAACATGTTCGTTATCAGCTCGTCAGTGAACAAAAGCTGTGTGTAGTATATACGGCTCAATGTGAAATCACACACCTGATGGCATTCACCGCTGATTACACGACTGGCTTAACTGACAAAACACGCAAACATATCGGCCGATCTGGATCAGTGCATCCCTACTTTCAAGTACATTCAGGACATTAGAGACGCTAGTTGGTGCTCCAGTATAATCGATCCGCCGAAACTCATCCAGTGAGAAACGTTCCGCGCTGCAAAAATAAGTGCGATTAAAATGCGTAAAAAAAAAATTTACGCGGTTTTTTTGTGTAATTAATTAATCAAAATTAGCGCGTTAAAGTCCCGGCCCTACAAATAATACAACCAAAGTATACTGTACAGTTACTATGAACAAAAAAGTAGTGATTTAAAATGCGTTTTACATTTTTTTGTTTAATTAATTCATCAAAAAATTAACGCGTTAAAGTCCCGGCCCTATTTGTAATATTATATAATAATATTAAAATGACGTTTTATAGTCTTTAATTAAAACATTATAGTTCCTGTAGAATTGAAACAACTTTTCTTGTCTGCTGATGTAATCGAGGCCATGTGGGCGGGGACAAATACTAGTAGCCAATAATATCAGTGCTTGCTTTTTGCTTTCCAATCAAATCCTGCTGGATAAAATTAAGTCAAATCCTTCAGTCCTTTCCATTGTTTATTTGTTCCATATGGAACTACTTTACATGATGCGTAAATAAAGAGTATTCCGAGAGATTTATTACGTCGTCTTTATAAAATCTTTTCTTGGTGATTGTTTTTCTTTCACTTCACTTTCTTTGCATTCAAAGTTTCTCTTCGTTTACTAACCAGATTCAGCTTTTGTTCATTTCAATTAAATTTGCGTTGTATATCAAACTACTACTTTTCCCGCTTTATTAACGCTCACAATGGCTCTTGTACTAATGTCTGTCTTTCTAACCACAGCTTTTCTGATATTCCTCACTCTTGTCTTGCTCTCTTTCTTCCTCCGTGTATTTCGCCGTCTCTGTCGCCACTCTTTCTGGCGCCCTCTGCTGTCTGGCTTTTGTAAAAGCAGCCTCCAGAAGACAAAAGCTGGGTATATTCTCCTCTGCACTTCAGCTCAGGGCCTAAAACCCTGCCAGAGGATGAAGGGGAGAGTGAAACAGTAAGTGCACGCTTTGCTGTAGTTCGCGATTTTTTGACGTCGACGATCCATCGTCTATTATTCCTTGCATATTAATTGCATAAACTTCAATGTGTCCCAACAGTAATCAGACCTCAGGAAAGAGGGGCAGCTATGAGGTTCGGACTCTTCAGACGTCCGGGATGGTCTACTGGGCGGACTTCGCAACTTGCGTGTAATTTTCATCGTCCTTTCACCCATTCCATAAACAACACCAAGCAAGTAGTAATACCAATGTCCAGACGTATTTATGAGTAATAATAAGAATATTTATGTTTAATTATTATTTGTTTGATTGTTTTGTGTTTCATTTATTGTCTAATTTACATACTGTGAATGTGTTTTCTGATTTGACTCAAGACTTTTCCCAAGAGAGGGTTGTTATTTTACTTTTTTTTCTTTTAATGTTAAGTTATCGATGCGCCTTTGTTTTTAGGCAGCATTGTTTGTTTCGTAACTGTGGAAGAATTAAATTTCTGTTGCAGTTGCCATATATTTATATATATATATACACACACAAATATGGTTTGCTTTGTTTTTATTGGTTCTTCAGAAAAATATCACGCCAGCAAGTGTTCATGTTTCAGAATTAAAAAATCCCAACAAGATGTGTGAAATTTGGCAATAACCAAAGTCGCGTCATTTATTTATTTTTTAATTAAATTTAATTTTAACGTAAAAATTAGGACTGATAACAGATGCTGGATGTTATGAAAAAAAAAAGTACATTTTCCGCATCGCCTGATCATTATTTTCTTGTTTCGGCTCATTTTTATACATTCTGGTTATTTAAATTGGTTCCACAGATTTTCCCGCCAAAAAAAACAATACAAAGTCATCACGGCCTGGTTATTAAGAGACATGTTAAACTGAAAGACGGGACCAAACTTATTATGTGGGAGGCCAAATATGTAAACAACTTGTTACCATGATCTCAATCAGAAATGTTTAAGTTAAAACATTAAATTGTAAATCCACATGTATAGAATTAGTGTGTGTGCCTATGCAGTGAGCGTGTCTGTGGTTCTGAGTAAGCGAGCGTCTCATTTTACCATGGAAGTGTGCAACGCTGATTCTTATAATGTGCAGTGGCCAGTTGCTATTGCTGTATCCAAAATAAAGGGACTACTGCAGTAATAGTTTTGTGAAGTGTAGCACACACATATTTTGGTTGCCTTAACTATTTTTTTGCCAACCTAAATCCTATTGTAGTTATATACTATTCACAGATTCAGACTTTCTTTCTGGTTCACCAATGATAGTGTCTTAGAGAATTTGTATATAGATCTTTAAATACATATAAAATCTATTTTAAATGTTATTTGAAGGTTTCTTTTGTATTTTATTTTGCACAAGTGGCTTGCGAAAGGCGTCCACACGAACCCACCTGTTCTTCCAGTGTCGAGGACGTTTTCTTGTGTTTGACTTTTTTTGTATCATATGTGTACACTTTACTGATGGGATTGTAAAGTCTATACAAAGACATACAACTGTATCAATCGCTTACTCTTCCAACAGTTGAGCTGTGTTTGCGTGTGTGTATGTGTGGGTGTGGTGAGAAAAAGCTGTGTGCCCCCTTAAATAGCAAAAGAGCATGATGAAATGTGAGTCTATTGACATTGATGTACAGCATAGACCTTTATCTCTATGGAAAGACCACAAGCAATGGACCGATATGTGTACATTTGTTCAGATCCTTAAATAAATACAACTCATGGACTTTTTTTTTTGTTCTTGTACCATTAAATGAGTGTAAAAAAGGTAACGATGATCTTTGGTTTTTATGTGGTGGTATTAAATTTGAAAACCACATATTGAATTTGATGCTAGCACAAACTATGATTTATCGCAGTACTTGTTTTGTGTGCGATTATACACGCAGTATGTCATGCAAGTGAATTACGAGTGACGGTTCTTATTTGACAGGCCACAGAGGAAACCTGCAATTTCTGCATTTTGCACAATCCAGTCCATTCTTAATGTGAACTATAACTATTACTGAGGTTTAATCATTTTTGGTTTGATGAATTTCTGCAGGTGAAGTCCAGTTAATGCTAGAGATTCTTTGCAACTGTGAATTTCACATAAGGATGAAAATTTCCCCAGGCAACAAGTTCAAGGTTAATAACGTTCATATCCAACTCAATTGGATATATATTCAAAACAGATTAAAATGGCAAACCTTAAAACTTAATGTCTCATACAACAGGAAACACTAAAAAAGAAACCTAAAGCTGCATTTACAAAAAACCTTTAAAAATTACATGCACAAAAATATTTCTGAAACACTTTACTATTTTGTAGTCTGTTTAAGACATGACTTGTAAAGACTCAGGTTTCATCCGTTTTATATTGTATATAAAGTAATAAGTAAATACAGCTTTAGTGTATATATTGAAGGGTGTACAATTTTAAAGGTTTGCAGTTTTGTAGTAAATACCATATTTTCTTATTTTGTAGTCTTTAGCATTAATTTAGTAACTTCTCAATATGGTGTATTAATGTGAATACATTGTTCCCAAATAACATGAACAATAAACGCTACAGGATTTATTCAGCTTTGCAAACGTTAGTTCATAAAAATAGTCACTTGGTAGTTTGTAAGGTTACAGTGCATTAACTATTCAAACTGAAGACATGTGATTAAATGCTAAAATTACCATTAAGATTAATACAAGCTTTATTTATTGTACTGTTATAGAAGATTTGCATTTTTACCATCAGTTTTTGTAGCACTAAAGGACTTAAAGCACTTAAAGAAGTACCTTAAAATCTCAAAATTGCAGAGATGATGCTGAACAGGACTGAAAAGCACCACACAACACCACAGGTAAGTTCTCAATGTTGAGATTTATTAGCAAACCTTTAACAAAGGCAATTTCTTGGAAAGCATCACAATAAAAATTGGGGAGAAAAAACAAAAAAAACATTTGGTCTCTAAAAGTCATAGGCAAAACTAAAAAAAGTGTACCATTCGGCACAAATACGTAAAGGACAAATAATTTGGAAAGCATAGTGTGGGGGTGGAAGGAATCGGTAGGCAAAGAAGAAGATTATGCATTTCTGTCGATCCTGACGTCGATCTCTCGCCCGTTGAGCCGGTAGCCATTCATGGTGCGACAGGCCCGCTCTGCAGTCTCAGGACTGTCAAAGCGCACCACACCGCAGCCCTTGGACTTGCCGTTCTCCATCTTTATGTCTGCATACTGCACAATGCCTGTCAGAAAACACAAGTCATATTGATTAATGAAACAAGAGAGCAAGAAATAGGCTAAAAGAAAAGCCTGATGGGAAAGGGTCTTACCACACGAATTGAAAGTGTCCTTCAACATCTTCCAAGTGAAGTCAAAAGGCAGCTGCAAACAAAATAGGCAATTATGTTACGACAAAGAACAAAAACAAAATCAGATACAGGAGGTTCAGATCAAATGCTTACATTTCTGACAAAAATCTGGCAGCCCTTCCTGGCGTTGGCCCCACCAGCCCCTGGCCCTCCTTGTCCAGACCCACTGAAAGGAGTTCCGAAATTGCCACGATCCATATCAGCAGGTCTGTCAAACTGGCCACCGACGCCACCAGAGCCCATCCGGTCCATGCCGGAGCCCATGCGGTCCAGACCAGTGGAGGGGAAGCGGTCCATGCCACCGGAGCCCATTCGGTCGAAGTTTGAACCCATTCGATCAAGGCCTGTGTTCATCCTGTCCATGCCCATAGGAGAGGCAAAGTCCATCCCGCCGCTCATGCGATCCATGCCGGACGGGCCCAAGCGGTCAAACCCACCAGGGCCCATGCGGTCCACGCTGGAGCTCATGCGGTCAAGGCCTGATCCCAGACGATCCATACTGGGCCCAAGCCGGTCAAGCCCTGAACCCATACGGTCGAAGCCGGATCCCAACCGGTCAAGATCTGACATGCGGTCCATGCGATCCATTCCCATTCGGTCCAGACCTCCCATGCGGTCCATTCCGCCACCGCCGCCGCCACCACCACCACCCCCACTGAGCCGATCCATGCCGGAGTTCATACGATCCATTCCCATGGAGTTCCCTAGAAATCACATTTTTGAGTTTAATTTCACGGTTATTACTATGTAACCGTAATGTGTAATGTTAACATTACTAACCCATTCCACGATCAAATGAGTCTCCGAAGTTGCTTCGGGACATACCCATGTCATTACGGCCACCGAAATCTCTATCAAAGCCGCCACCAATTCCACGGTCCATATCTGCAATGTAATTTAAATAAAAATAAATAAATGAAATAAAAACCAGTTTAAACCCAGCTACTAGCAAAACCATTCATTTACCATTCATTCTTCCCATTCCAGAAGGACCGAAACGATCCATGTTGTTCATACCACCTCCAAAATTATCCATCCCTGAAGATCAATAACATTTAAATTAAGAGACATGTCGGGGGAAGGGAGAAAACAAATAAAAAACAGCTTTCAATACATAAGAGCAATGTGATAAAAATAAATAAAACCTGTACCGTAAGACTATTTATATTAAGTCTTTTTTTAACAATTTTAATTTTTTTTAAAAGTAACACCAGTTTTAAAAACAGCAATGTGATGAATAGAGTTACTTGAAATCTTTTAATTTTTGGTAAATCAAATTCATTTAACTTGGTTTCTAGAATATAGAGTAGATTTGGTGGTAAATAGTCATTTTTAATAAATGTGAAAGATAAAATCTTGACTAAATATATAAAAAGGTATTAAATAAGCAGTATTAATTAAAGTGCATCAATTCAATAGATAATTTTAAAAGTGCTGGATGTTTAAAAGAATTTAACCACAGTACTACCACACAGCTTTCCCAAATTCATAGTGCACAAAATATGTAAGAACATATAGCATTGCGGCGCTTCAAAATTATCCCAGTTTTAATGGAGATCAGTAAATCTTGGATAACGCTCATCCAGATGGACGGAGCACCCTTAAACTACATCATGAAAACCAAACCGGTAACATCTGCAGGTCCAGTCCAGATGGGATCAAAACCAGCCAAAACAAAAAAATAAATAATGAATGGCTGATGAGATGAACCACATACCTCCCATTCTACCCATGCCACCAAATCCCATTCCATCCATTCCTATGGAGAAAATGATTTCATGGAGAGGCGAGGGGAGTGATGTTTAGTGTGTGCATACAAGAGGAAACATTCCCAAAAAAACAACATGACACATGCCGTTACCTCCTGGTCCCATGTTGCCCATCCCACCCCGGTTGAGCTGGGTAGCGTCGATGGGTTGACCGCCGGGTCCCAGGCCGAGACCGACACCACTCAGACCACCTGCATAAGACAGATGAACTGGTTTAGGGAAGAAACTAGCCAACAACATTACGTTTTTAGGCCCATACAGCCAATAGTAATTATGAAGTTGGGACTTACGAGGCAGAGCTGGAGGACGGTCTGGGGGTGCAAAGTCACCTTTGGGAAGGGATTTCTCATCCTGAAAAGACAAATGAAGTGAATTGAGAAGCTGTGCAATGCATCACTAAACTTCTGCAAGCTTCCATGTTAAACCCGTTACTCACCAGTTTGACGTGCATGACCCTGTTGAAGAGGAGCTGTCCGTTGAACATTGCTAACATCCATTAAGGAAAACATCCAAGCATTGCACATTTTAAATAGCATTAACCATATTCCAAACTATGCTACATATCAAGACTATTGTGAAGGATACAGACTGCTTGAACGGCCTCGATGGGCATCTCGAACGTGACCGTTCCCATTCCCCTGCTCTTCCCGTCTTTATCCTCCAGGATATCTGCACGCACCACCGCTCCTGCCATTCCAAACACCTCCTTGAGCTTCTTCCATCCAACCTTGTAGTCCAGCTGCACAGAGAGACGCCTTATGAGTCACGGGTTACAAAAACACGGAGCATAGGGTTTCAGAACAGATTCAAAGTCTTACATTGGCCACGAAAATGGTGCTTCCGATTTTTCCAGCCTGGAGTCCGTGGATGATCTCGTTGGGGATGTTGGGGTTGTTCATGAGACTGGGTGGGATGTTGACCATGGAAGGACCGCCAGGCCCTGGGCCCATCCCCATGCCCATTCCTCCACCCATACCTCCTCCCATGCCTCCACCCATGCCTCCACCCATGCCTGGGGGTCCGCCGCCACCACCACCTCCGCCACCATGAGCCCGATTAGCTTCACGCTGGGCAATCACTCCATCTGGATCCTTAGAGAAGCACAAGGACATTGTTTAAACGAGGGACGTTTAATACATCAAATATAAACCGTACCCAGTGTTATTTATCTGCCAGATACACTCACCTCTTTGACCTTGAGAGGACGACCATTCATGACATGTTTGTTGACCTTCTCTACTGCCTTTTTCATGAGCTCTTCAGTTCTGAACTCAACCACCCTATTTACAAAAGAAACAGAGTTACAAAGAGTTGCCCAGAAGCTACAAATAATAAGTCATCACTGGTCTAAATGATACTTACGCACAACCCTTTGTTCAGTCAGCAATCAGCCATGGAGGAGGAACAAACAAAACCGGAACGAGAAAGACAATTACACAAGGGCCACAAGAAATCACAGACAACTGAAAACACTTCAGACACACTAAATTAATGAAGAATATCCATATTATACTTCTCTGTGGTGTTCAACGGTTAACAAATTACATTCAAACTCAAAAATGGCTGACAGGATTAATTGACGACCAGAATTCACAAGCGGCCTTCAGTTCCAATTACTCCATTTCGGTTATTATCCCACTACTTGAGTCGCTCATCAAATCAGTGACGCCATGTTTAGTTACTGAACACCACCTGAAGTCCAATAATGAGACTCGCAGTGCAAAAATAAACACACAAGAACCAGAATTACTATATAGCTGGGAAACGATCCCTGCGGTTCCACTCAGAACCGCAGTCGGCGTCCGTTTTTGTTCAAATGCCACCCAAGACGACACTTTTTGAACTCTCAACCCAGTCCTGAACATCCCACATTAAAATCTAAGAGTACATGTAAGAACTCAAGCGGACAAATGGAGGTTCGTCTCTTGCACTTACCCTTGATTTGCCTTCTCCGTCCATTAAGTGTTCCACGTACGTTACCTCACCCACTACAAATCAGATTCCAGACGACACACACCAAGGGGAGAGAAGCCGAGAGAACAATTGGGGTTTAGAGCAGACACAAACGGGGGGACGGTGAGAGTGAGCTCGGCCTGCGAGTCCAGAGCCTC
Source organism: Enteromius paludinosus (assembly GCA_032361165.1). Taxonomy (NCBI): domain Eukaryota; kingdom Metazoa; phylum Chordata; class Actinopteri; order Cypriniformes; family Cyprinidae; genus Enteromius; species Enteromius paludinosus. The sequence continues at coordinate 1,233,751 of JAUMHQ010000038.1, read as the reverse complement.
CTCCCCCAGCACCTCAGCAGCACAAATTCTGGTACAGGTCTACAAGAAGCAAGCTGTAAAGGTGTATTGAGGTGAACTTCTTAAGCTGTCCTTGCTGGGAACCTCAACATCCAAGACTGACCAAAAAGGATTTGACCTCCCGAGCCATCGAAAATTGGATGAATTGTCAACTATGGCCTTTGTTGGCAAGGTTAGCAAGTCTTCGGGCTACCTCCAAAACATTCGACACAACTAAACCGTATCATTAGGGCAAAAATAATAATAAAAATGAAGTTACTGAATAAAAATGATCTAAACCTATGTTGGAAAATAAATGGTTTGAAGTTACAGAAACCGAAAACCTCGTCCACCTGGAACCAACTTGGCTTCCCAACTAAACAATTGGACTCTTGAATTTAATCGATTAGCCAAACCAGCTCCAACACGTCCAGTTGGATGAACACTCAAGAATAGAATTAGATGAGACTGCAAACCCTAGTTTTGTCAAAAACTACCCCGAAGAACCACCTGGCATTTCTCCAGCAAGATAAAACAAGGACCAGCTTAAGAAGCTGCTTTACTCTGTAGACCTGTACCCCCAGAAATCAATCACATCCACAATAATGAAGATCAGCTGCAACAACATTCACCTAAAAAAAGAAAATGCAATTTAATTCTACAGGCAACAATTTCCACATGAAATTCCCCATGCGTACGAATCTTTAGGCATGGAGGGGCTGCTACACATGGATAGGGAAAAATGTGACCACTCAATATTGTACTAAAATACCAACAGGTTAGGGTGGAAAAATAAAAACTACACACTTTCTCCAAAGCCAAAAAGAGACCGAATGATGGCATCAGGTTCGTATAAAAGGATTAGACTCGATTCTGTGTGTACGTGCATGTCGCACAATTTTAAAGTGCCATCCACCAACATTAGCGAGCTTGAATTGTTAAATCGTTTTCCACAACAGACAAGACACTTTTCCGACAGACCACTTCCCCACGATGGGACCTTAAAGCAACTGAGTAGGTGGCCACCTTCCAAACCCCAAAAACTAAGCTCCATGGCTAACTAACCTAGGATGCAGGCGCAGCTACACATGACGAAAACGTACCTTTTTCCTTCATGAGATCTTTCAGAGTTTGCCATTTAACATCGTAGGGAATGTTGCTGACAAACACACGGTATCTCTTGTTGGGGTTCCCGTAAGGTTCAAAGCGGCCCCCGCCGCCGCGTTTCTGGGGCCTCTCCTTTCTCGACTCATGGTTGGACTTGCCATTTACCGCATTTCTGCATTGAGGGGGGGAAAGAAAACAAATTAATAAATCATGCAATTCAATAGAAGTTATCCCATCCAAATAGAAAATCATGCAATCAAGCTCGATAGAACTACATTCAGGCTAGTCGTTCTCTATTGCCGCTTTTACGACTCGGCACGGCTCAGTTCGGCTCGGTTTGCGTTGCCACTGCAGTTTAGTACCGCTTTAGAGTGGGCGGGATTATTCGCGTGTCGTTATAGTTGCACCGCCTCTACTGCTCATCATCGTAAACGCGCCACAAACAAACACACAACAATGGAGTATTTTTCATTCCGCGTCGCCCCATCAAGCGCTCGCTGGATTCGCGAGAGGAGCGTCTGTACTTCCTCAATAGACCTCGAAACAGACATTTTTGGTTGATACGAAAAGGTGCGTTTCTTCCAACAAAACAGTTCGATCCTTCGCTGGCTGTGCTGATTTAAATCTAGCGGGTCTGTTGTGTCTCGTGTCGCAAGTTCAGTGACGCAGTAA
>JAUMHQ010000038.1:1211896-1231875 GCA_032361165.1 Enteromius paludinosus | reverse complement strand
TGAACGCAGTCATTACATTCGGAGATATAAAATTACATAAAGTTATAACATGGGACACGCAAGTCAATTTTCTGAATACAGTCCAAATTTTTCGATCAAAGCAGAAATATATGAATAAAGTTGTAACATTTAAAGATTTAAGTCAAATTAATATTATAACATTGTGAGATCCAAGTAAAAATTTCAAGTAAAGTAAAAAATTAAAGCAGATAGATTAAAGCTAAATTATACATGAAATTTAGATGAGTTTACATTAATAAAGTAGTAACATTACCAGATAAATACAAATTAATAAAGTCGTAACAATAGTTAATTTTAAAATGTGTATTTGAAGTACAGTCACAGAATTATAAAATTGGAATATTCCCGGGGAGATATATCAAAGCCACGCCGTGGCAGCACATGCTTTAACTATATAATGTTATGACTGTAGTCTCACATTATAATGTTCATGTGGCACTAAACTGTGGTAGGATACAAACTACCAATAACGCACCGATTTCAAATATGTTCATTGCAAACTAATGTCAGTCAGTGTCAGTGTTAAGAACAAATGATTAGTAGCTAGCCACAAATTTCCCTTACGGTAAGCTATGGTGTTTTATATGGCGTGAGGTCTGACCTGGATCTTGCACTTGGCCTCCACCAGCTGGAGTTTGGTTTGCGCCAGCTCCAGTTCTAGCTCTCGGAGCTGAGCCTTCAGCGAGTCCTTCTCCTCGTCCAAGTCCGTGTCCCGGTTGTCCTGACTCACCGCCGGGATCTGCAGGGGTCCGTCTTTGCTGAACACTTCCCTACAGCGCTCGCACGCCATCACTTTAGCCTGGAAGAACAACAACAACAACAACATGTTATGATCACTGCTCAACGCGCCACAGAAAAGTATGCAGATGATTTACTCACTTTAACTATATCCAGTTCCTCTTTTGTGGACGCCTGCTGTTTCTCCAGCCTCGTACTTAACTGGGAACATATCTAATGCAAACAGACAATAAACCGTGAGCCCTCATTGCACTCTATTCATCACAGTAAACACTGAATCAGTGTTGCATTAGAGTTGATTTAGTACAGTAGATTTGATTAGTTTCATATATTTTTTTAGATGGTTTTAGTAATTTTGTGGTTTTAGCGATTGATTTTTTTGTTTCCTGTTTATTATGATGTGCACACAAGTGTTGTTTTTTTTTTTTTTTTTTTACAAACTGACAGAACTGGAGAGGATCTGCAAGGAAGAATGGCAGAGGATCCCCAAATCCAGGTGTGAAAAACTTGTTGCATCTTTCCCAAAAACACTCACTGCTGTATTCGATCAAAAGTGAGCTTCTACTAGATACTGAGCAAAGGGTGTGAATACTTATGACCGAGTGATATTTCAGTTTTTCTCTTTTAATAAATCTGCAAACATGTCAATGATTCTGTGTTTTTCTGTCAATATGAGGTGCTGTGTGTACATTAATGAGGGGAAAATGAACTTTTAGCAAATGGCTGCAATATAACAAAGAGTGAAAAATTTAAGGGGGCCTGAATACTTTCCGTACCCACTGTATATATATATATATATATATATATATATATTTTATTATATTTTTTTTTTCCAGCATAATAATCCTGTCCTGAAGTAAACATGTGGGGTGAATTTTGAGGGTTATGAGACTTTTGATTCATGTGGGATACTCAGATATACCTGTTTATACTCGGCTATGATGGCTGTGGTCTTCTTGATCTCTAACTCAGCTTTCTCCAGCTCTCTTCTGAACACTTCCTTCAGCTGAAAAGAAAATGCATTACTGTACATGTTCACAGCAGGGCAATTTCTTCGAGTGTCAGAGCGAGTCCTCAGTCCTCGTACCTGTGCCGTCTCCTCCTCTTGCCTTCTCTTCTCCTCCTCGGTCTCCACCAGCCTTTGTTTAGTGTTGAGCAGTTCTTTGTTTAAAACATCAGCCTTGTCCTCAGCCTGACGACGCAAAGCTTATTAACGCACAAGATTTGAACAAGAGCTGTGTGTGTTAACTAGTGTTGAAGTACCTGGTCCAGGTCGTTCCTCAGTGCTATCTTGCTGGTCACCAGTTCATGGGCGAGGTCGTCGTTCTCCTGCTCCAGACGCATGCTGGCCTCCTGCAACCGCCGGTTCTCTCTCTGCAGGGACACAGACACACTTCATTTATGAGCTAATGGTGGGGGCCTCGTGCAGATTTACAGACGGAGACTGAAAAGACTGCAAGGCTAGCTTTGCACAAGCTGCAGACTCGAGTTTCCCAAGCACTCACATGTAAGCGTAACAAATGTTGAAACGGTTGTTTCGCAACACAGACTAAAATGCCAAAATGTTCTTTCATTAAACGTTCTAAGGTAACTTTTCCTGTCACTAACACTGTGTACTAACCAGGTATGATTTTTTTTTGTGAGTGTAAAACAATTTCACATTCAAAATTATAAATAAAAAAAAATAAAGACTTGTTGTATTATTATAAAAAAAAAAAATTGTAAATGGAAACACACGAAAAAATATATATAGACAAATAATATTATAACAGTAAAAAAAATAAATATATAAACAAAAAGAAACAAAATTAAGATAATAATAAACAATTAAGATACTAATAGAACATTTTAAGTAAAATAAATATAGCAATAAAAAGCCGAATTTTAATAATAGAAAATAGAGTGGTAATAGTAAATAAAAATATGTAAATTTGTAAGATATTTTCTTATTATGAATAGATAATAAATTAAGATAATAATAGTAAAAAGATAACAATATAAAATAGCAAAAGTAAAATAAAAATTACATTTTGTAATTAAAAATAGATTGTGACATTATACAATGTTATAAATATATCTAATGTTATTTAATATATCTAAAATAATTATATTAGATAATTATAATAACGGTTAAAAAATAAAAATAAAGGTTACAATAACAGCAATAAAAATAGATAAATAAAAGCTAATAGTAAAATATTTATAACAAAACATAATAATAAAACAGTGAAAATATTGGGAAAATAATAACAAAAATAAAATGGTATGAAACCATGCATATCAAATATTTAAAGAATATATTTTTATATAATTCAAATTAAATATATATTCCCACAGTTCATAATTTTCCAGACAGCCCCCTTCAGCCTTAAATAAAAGCAGGAAACACCCAAAAACTGCACATTTACTATAAAGAAAAAGACACTACAGGCGGCTAAAAGCCACTTTGAGATCACATGGCCATCTAAGAGCAGTATTTCACACATCTAGTGTTGAGAAACGCCGTTAACGACCGCAGCATGACTCTGCGTTGCCTGATTAGAGAGCAGCCGTTGTCACAGGCAGTCTCCCACCGCCTCACATGACACACATTTCCTTATCAGGAACAGGAAAGCGGTCATCTGACTTCCATTTACAAACACACACATCGCTGGTTAGGTTGTGCACAGCAGCTGAGGTAACATGGAAAGGCTTGATCATGTCAAATCACACACACACAGAGAGGCAGGCAGAGGTTAGTAGCCGATGAGCGCTGGTGGGCTGAAGGCTTACCTGCAGCGTAGACCCAACCACAGTCAACACAACACCCACGAGAACAAGAACCGCAGAGGCCTTCCCCATCCATGCTCCACCCCCCGCCACAGCTCATTGGTTAAATGGGTGAGTGAGGGAATCTCATTGGTTAGTGGGTTGAGTGAGGGACAGGGTAAACAGGAAGTGACAGCAAGGAAACCACCGAGTAACGCAGCTTCCTTTAACAGCACGGTCAGCTTTTCAACATTGCTTTGTATTTCCATTCAGATGTCAAAAATTGTTTATTTTTTCCACATGAACAACATAAAGCTCAAAATATAAAAACTGTAGTACATTGAATAAATGGCATCCATTTAAATAAGAACATGGGTAAATGTAAACATGGGATTTAAATATACGCTAACACTTTGCACTTTTTCCAATAATAAAAAAATAAAACAAGTCACTTAAATTAAAAATAAAAACATCAGTTTTCCTTCATAAAGAGCTGTAAAAAAATTAATTAAGTTAACAGGTGTAACAAAAGCAATCTACAATGCTAGTGAGCGCTTGGCTCTTTTCCAGAGTCTGTGGTTTCCAGAGCAGCCCGTTACACAGTCCTGAACTGAGACAGAGCGAGATGAAGATGAATGTAGGAGGATGAGGAGGAGGATCAGAGGAGGTGGAGGTTACTCAGGTTCCTGCTTACCTGATAGCGGTCTATTGGGTCTTCCTGCTGCAGCTGACTCTCTCTCAGAGACTGATACTCCTTCTCGAACTTCTTCAGCTTCTTGGTCGGCACCTGAGGAAGGAATAAGAGACTTTCATTAGGTTCGAAAAGAACGTAAAGTTTTGATTCATCAATACTGTTCATCTAAACATCTAAGGCACCCCCTCTTCAAAACACCAAGGACAAATATATATATATATATATATATATAAAGGAAAAATAATTAATTATATATATATATATAAAGGAAAAAAAAAAAAATATATATATATATATATATTTTTTTTTTTTTTAAATTTCATTCTGTTATTGAATTATCCCTAACATATATTATAAATTAGTAAATTATGTATAATTAGTAAAAAAAAATTACACAATTTGTAAACAAAACTGTATAAAATTATTTTAGATTATTAGTACTATTTAGTATACAATGTTAAATGTATTGAGATGCATATTTTATTTAAAAAAACAACATTATAACTTATTACAAAGTTCATTAATTACAAAAAATGTTAAAAATGATATTTGTACACAAAAAAATATATTACAATTAAATGCCAAGGTTAATTACAAATATTAACTTTTAAATATGAATATAAAATTGTATAAATACAATTATTGTATAGTATAAAAATATGCTAAATAATGTAAGAATATATAAGAAGTCTATTAGGTTTGGGTCAATAGACGATGCCATCGCCCCACCGTAGCAGCATCAACCAGCTCACGAAAAACACACTTAATCTATGGCGGGATTGGCGGCAAATCTATGCCATTAATAAGCGAGCGCACCACTGATGATGGCGAGCGCGGTAAATGATTTCCGCAAGAGGAAAACAGATGTACATGCAAAGAAACGGGGCCCGCGAGCTCATTTCAAACCCTCGCATCATCTTCTGCGCGCAATTCCAGCACTCGCACACGATCTTCTCTCATCTGCTCGCGCAAACACTGTTGTTTTGGTCAGTTGTGGGGCACGGCTTACTGTTTTAGTTACAAGTAAACACCCCCCACAACCGCCGCCTACGACGACGATGCCATCGTCCATCGCGGTTTTTCACATTAGACATCGTACGATGCCAAATCGGTCGACATCGCCCAACCCTAAAGTCTATTCACTACTATTAAAGTCAAGATAAAAGTAAAAATCAAATATATCGACACTTCTTAAAATATCATATGTAATATATTATCATTATAACCTTTTTTTTCATTCACTTTTAATATTGCTATTTAAAAAAATGGATTTGCTTTCATTTTCAAAATAAAATAAAAAAAATCTCCATTAAAATCCATGCAAATACTAAACTGTAAAATTACAAATATAAGTGTCCATTTTTTTTTTAATTGAGATTATACATCATCTGAAAATGTAATAAATACATTTCCCTTGATTGATGGTTTGTTAGGATAGGACGATAGCTGGCCGAGAGACAACTATTTGAAAATCTGGAAAATGAGGGTGCAAAAAAAAAAAAAAAATTTCATTAATTTATAAATGAACAATTAAATAAATTGGAGAAAATCACATTTAAAGTTGTTCAAATTAAGTTCTTAGCAATGCATATTACGGATCAAAAATCTTAATATATTTTTTCAAATTATAAAATTTTAATTATATAAAATTATAAAGGTCTTAATATATTTACTGTAGGAAATTTACTAAATATCTTCATGCAAGATTATTTTTTACTTATATCTAAATATAATATATATATATATATATATATATATATATATATTAATGTAATGATTAAAAACAAACACACACACAGACACATAGTTCTCCCACAGTTGACTTCTCAAGACAGTCAACCATCAGCAAACGGCAGCACCTCAAAAACAACCCTTCCTAAACTTCCTCAGCAACAACGAAGCACGAAACCCAAAGGTGGTGTCCATTGCTATAGCAGCGAGCCGGAGTTAGAGCGGAGCCTCTGAGGGTGGAGCGTGCTCGGTGAAGCCGGTCCTGAGGGGATCTCTTCATCCGGCTTTACTGCAGGAGTCTTTGTTTATTACAGTCTTCGTTCAGCAGGTCTGGGATCAGTCCTCATAAAGCCTTTTATCATTTTCTTTTTCACTTGAATGCTAAACTGCTCACACACAAAGCAGAAACACGTATTCCCAACCAACACAGCAGCGTTTTGAAGCAAAACAAGCAGCTGCTTCGTGTTTCCACACTACATTGCTTGCGAAAAGTGAAGCATATCAACTGGAGATAGGCGTTTCATGTCTCCAAAAGACCTTCTTTCTTATTTGTAACTGAATCAGATCTTCTAAACAGCAGCTCATTGTTGAGTTTCGTTAAGTGTGTTTGACCTCTGACCTCAGGATGAGGGTCAGCGGAGCGAGAAGCTGTCACCCTCACGGAAGTCTCAGTGGCACCGAGGCTTGTTTTTGCGAAAGCGTTTGTATGTACGACGAGGCAGAAGCTGGAGCTTGGGTAAGAGGACTTCTCCTTCTGAGGAAAAAAAGGCTTCAAACGGCCACCTTTGCCTTTTCGACCACAGCACAAAGTGTCTGTTTTGTGCCGGCCGAGGAATGTGAACATGATACAAACTCTACAGAACACAGCGAACCAGGACGAGAAGGAAACCGTCGATAATATCAGGACTGAGAAAGAAAAAGAGGATGGAATAGTTGCTTCATTTTACTTTTCATCTGAGTAGTGCCTTAAGAAACCGCTTTTACTGCTTTTTTTCTGTTTTAATTATTTTATATTCTGTTTCGGTTTACACTTTTCCAGACAGTTTTAATGGCTCAGTTAAATCTTGTTAAAACAACAAAAACAACATTATAAAACTTTTACAATTTAGCAGCATTTTATTAAAAATTTTACAAAAATAAAATTTTATAAAGACCATATGTAATGTTTTGTTCCCCCCCTCAAATTCACTTCTTTCAATTCCACAAATTTGAAGTTTTCCACTCATGTTTTTGAATGTTTTATAATTTTTAATGGTTATATTGAATTTTAGTAATAAAAAGCATCTCCAATTAATTGATTTTATAAAAATTTTGGTCCTACTTTAAATTAAGTGTCCCTAATACCTGTGTACTTCCATAGTATCTAGATGTGTATGCAGTATGCAACCACAGTGTAAGTACACACCAATATATAGTATCTACAGTTGTAACATTTCTGTAATTGCACACATGTAACACCCCTCAGATGGTATGCATCGAGTACAACCGTGTAAATTATGCATTATAGGTCTGTAACGATACACGATATGAAAGTGGTGCGCTCGCGTATTATTGGCATGGATTTGCCGCCATACATATGCGACTATTTTCGGTTGTCGATAACGAGGGGTTCAAGTATTTACTTTTTTTCAAGTATGTGCTCGAGCCCCGTTATCTATTACCAAGCCAGGTGCAAATTGTTTTAAAAATAGTTTTTTTCTCCCACCCCCCACGAAAAAAAATCATGATACAAACCGAATCGTGACTCAAAAATCGTAATGGGAACTGAATCGTGGGTCAAAATCGCGATGCGAACCGAATCGTGGGACAAAAATCGTGATGCGAACCGAATGGCGATGCGAACCGAATCGTGGGTCAAAAATGGCGATGCGAACCGAATCGTGGGTTTGGAGTATCGTAACAGCCCTAATGCGTTATGATCAGTGCTACCATCATTACATTTAGTAATATATTTCTGTCACAGTTTCTTCAAGTTAAACCAAACTTTTATTTTGACGGGTTGCTGTAAAGGCTCTAATTCCGTTCTCATCCGCGTCCAGCCATTTTTAGCTGTACAAAACAGATCCATTTTGCTGCATGTCATTGGAAACTCCATATTATTTGAGTCTATTATCTTAATTAGGAACACACTTTGTAGTGCAGACAGTTCTACCATTTACTGCACATTTTGACTTCGCAGTACTGACCTACTTCTGATTTACTCGTCTAAAACGGGTCAAATTCTGTAACATTTAACGTTATGAAGTAAATTCCAAATTCGGGATTCTGTCAGCGTTTGAACACACTTTAAATTCTCCAGCTTGTTACAGCAGGGTGGATTCTAACTGGGTGTCAATTTGTTTGCTCATCAACTGAAAAAAAAAAAAAGGTTCAGAATGTGATTCCAACGATGTGCCTTTATCTCTATAGCCTCTGCTATCCTTTAATACTGAGAACAATTTTCAGAACGTGTTATCGTTCTTGGTGTGAATAGGGCTTTAGAGATTCTTTAAACAAAAAAAAGGAGGTGTAAAACGGCTCAAGCATCAGTCTATTAATCCGACAGTCAGGGCAGGCGTCATTAGATGAAGAGATGTTGAAGGAACGCTTACTCCGGATGCACTGTGTAGCCACAAACCACGAAATGACATGTTGAAATGGCACCAAGCGACACGGCAGACAAGCTCTCAGCACAACGTTCATTTAGTTTAACACCCACAGTCATATGCACACGGAAAGTTCATTCGGTAGGTTTCGCCTCAACCAAACGTGGTTGGTGTAAATGACATTTTTGTATAAACACAAAACACCTACACAGGTTTGAATGAGTGGCTCATCTTTCCATTCATGTTGACAGAAACAGCACACGTTTCCTACAAAATGAAACACGTCACGATATCAGGAATATGTGTGATAAAAATATTGGCACAAAACTCCTTATGAAATTCAAAAGCTTTATTTTGATTCATAGGATTTGTTCAACCAGTGCGTTTGCATATTGAGGTCACTAGGTTCATCTGGGTATTCAAAACATCTACTAAAGAGTCATAACATGCAAAATTGCATTAGGTTGGCAGCCAATAGCTTGCTCCTTTATCACACACACACAGTACTTTCAGCTCCGAGCTGGCATTCCTTGGAATAAGGACATAATGGGCAAAATTTGCAGCCTTGTAATTTCATTACAGGACATGTCTCGCAGCCCGAGACGGTATAAAACGAACAAGCTCCGAGGAAAGAGGCTCTACAAAAAGACTAGACCACGTTCTTGTCCACACATGAAGGTGAAAACAGCTGTTTGTCTGAGACTTACCACCGGTTTAGGTTTGGAGTTGGCCACCAGACTGGCGAAGAAGTCCTCCTCGTTGATCTGATTGATAACATGAGCGTCGTAAGCCACCGTTATCGACACTTCCTGCATCATCTTGCCAAAGTGTCTGAGCACAGAGCGAGGCAGGTGAGCTTCAAGAAACAAGGGAGGGAGGGAGGGAGGAGAGAGCTGACGAGTCTGCTGAGACCGGGACCAGCAGACAAGTTTCTTCACGGATGAGAGCCGGCCCCTTGAGGCGGGAAATAAATGCAAGGGGGACGGACCATAGAAGAACACACACTCTCTCTCTTTCTCTGGCTTTGCCTTCCAAGGTTCGTGTATCCTGCTCAGTTCCTCCAAAGAGACTCTGTGAAGCCTCTTATCGCCACAGCAGTGGTGGGACGTTTGAAGCGCGAGGCAAGTAGAAAAGGTTCTAGAGGCAGGGGAAATTTGGGTTTGCCAGAAAAACCGCAACGGGGTCTTCTAACTCCCCTGTGGCTCTCGTTTTATCTCCTTTATCTTACCTCCTGAGAGTAACGAAGCCTTGGTTTAATAAGTATCCAAACGCAAACATCCGAGGACTCGGGACGGTCCAAAGCCGTTTCTGCTCTCAAAGCACGTGTCGTTTCGATTAAGTCCTCTTTCAATATCAAGGGGATGTGAAATTTGGAATTGGGCTGGTAATCCGCCAAAGGGGGAAGTTCGTACGGCTCGTGCTTTCGACGCAAGCAGGTGCCTGTGAATTCCATCACCCCGTAAGCTTATTACCCGCCGACTTGATCCTCTTTAAATTCACCATTTCAAAGAGAAACAACCTCTTTGCATTTCCTCTTCTTGCACATGTGATTGGAAACGGCTGGGATCACGGGTGGCAGAAGTAATCTGTGCACAGCTTCGCTCTCTGTCTCTCTCTGTGAGTGTGTGGTGTCCAGGTCTGATATGGAGATACAAGGCTTCCTGTCCTTGCTACACGGTCTCCTCCCTCCCAGCCATCTCATAAAACACATCCAGTCGACATCCCAAAGGCAGAATCTTCTAGAAACCAGCAAGACTGGAGACGGTGAGGATAAAAATATCGCTTTTGAGGTTGAGTGGCAGGCTAAACGTCTTTATTCAGCCGCTCGTTTTGGATGAAACGCCTCATTGATCCGCTCTCCTGCCTGTCTCTGCCTTTTGTTTGCAGGAGATAAAGAGGAAAGTGTGACTAAGTACACATAGGCACACGGGAAACGATGAGGCGTGGTCAACGTAGATGCTGGAAAATCATTTTTATGTAGGTAAAACGCCACTTGGCATGATGCAAGTAATGTCCAAGTGAAGTGTGTGGCGCATGTGCTGCAGGTATAAACCTATCCTTCTCGTTAGGGCGTGGGAGCAAGGGTGCATGGAGGTGGGTGTGGACTGTAGGTAGCCGAAAGTGCCGGAAAAACAAAGGATAATGACCTTACAGTCACATGATTCTGGCGTAAAACGAGGCTTGCTTGCTTTCTGAGGACTTGCTGATGATTGCACCTGTTACATCACCTCACTCAGGTGCTGGTTTCCCACAGAGAGCTTGTCCCTCTCCGGTTTCCAATTTCGCTGGGTCCTACATTCTGACAAATGCATGGTTTTCGGTGAATGGACAACAAAGCATAAGAGTGCATGAGATACTGTTCTACTTAAAGCAACAACAACAAAAAACTACACACACACACACACACACATAAAAAGGTTATTTTATGATCCCAGTTGATGATCCCATAATCAGGAAAACTAAAAACATAACACACATTATAATAATTGTGTAAAAAAAAAAAAAAAAAACATATATATATATATTTAAATTAGAGCTATAAAACGATTAACTGTGATTAATCGCTCCAAAATAAAAGTTTTTCTTTATATACCATACTTACATATACTCTTTATTTATTTTGTATATATATAAATACATAGATACAGTATATATATATATATATATTTTTTTTTTTTTATTTTTTTTTTTCAAGATGTATAATGTATTTAATATAAAAACAGCATATTTTTCTTAAATATATACATGCATGTTTGTATTTATCTAAATAAAATTAATATACACAATACACAATATATTATGCAAACAAAAAAAAATATCGTTTAATTGCACTAATATATATGGCTTGGCAATTTAATCGTCGATTAATTCATGCGCATTTTGTCAGTAAAGTCGGTTCTTTGATTAGCGATAAATCTCAATCAGCTGTATATATATATAGATATATATCTAGATATATATAGATATATATATATACACACACACACACACAAATTTATATCCAAGAAAATATCCCTTTAGCAACAACGTTTGGACACAACCTTCTCAAAGTAACTTAATTGTAGCGCACAAAGAGTCGTCCCTAGTTAAACAGTGCGTTATATAATTACTGTATTACTGAAGCACAGCAGTGACTGGGGCACAGGAAATCCTGCTGTTAGCGACAGCGAGATGGCATTTACAACAAGAAGGAAAAAGAGAAGTAGGAGGGAGGAGATGAAAGCAGTATCATCTCCATCTTTACTCCTCCTTCCTTCCTGAACATGCACACTCAACAACATCACACAAATAAAACAAACCAACCCCTGCCCCCAACAAAAATAAACTCTATAATGTATGGAAGAAGCAATAACCGTGTCCTGTGGAATGGGTTTCAGGGAGAGAATTGTGGGTATTTATCCTTGGGTCTTAACTTCACCTTGTTTCAATGGAGCCTTGAAACGCAGACAAGGTCTCAGCATTCTCTGAATACCTGCATGCTAGCTTTGTGGTGCAGCGCTTCACATTTCTCAGACAATGCAAAGTGACCTGGGATTACATGATTACTCCAACAGAAATCTGTTAGGTTTCCACCCATTTCATCATCCGCCAGGCATAAATCCAACCGATCAGACAAGTAAACACACACCTCTTCACTATAAGCCACACGGCTTCAAAAATCATTGTTCAACGCACATTTAAAACAAGTAGATCAATTATTAAAAAATTGCAATTAAAAAATAATATTAATGGTGGCTTGTTCAAATCAAAACCTCAAGTAAATCAAACAAGAGCTAAAATAAAATTAAATAAAAATGTTTTCATACATGCGGATGTCTGGAGTCGTTTCTTACCTTGATATTGCAGGCTTGCTCCATCAGGCGCCGAGCGTTCTCTGCAGCCCTGTAGCGTTTTGGGAGCTGGACCCGGAAAAATTTCAGCGCACCCTCAAAGTCAGCTTGAAGCAGGTCTTCCTTGGAGGTCTGCGTACAGAGAGAGAGAAAAACAGAACTGCTTTAGGGTCACTTCAGCAGAACCAGCCTGATAAAACTGCCTGAAGAGGAACTTTGCTAGGTGATTGTTTTCCTCATTTACGTTTGAACTGGCCTTTTGTGAACCTGACAAAGCCACCTAACCATTTACAGATGCTATTGGTTGAGCAAAAATCAGGTATTAAAATCCATATACCCAATGTCAGCATCAGTGAGAGAAAGATTTGCACAGTACAATATAGTTTCTAAGGAAGTAACAATGCTGAAAATCTGGCTGATGGCGAAAAGCTAATAATTATTATTTTATGGCCGATCTAACTGATTTATGGTCAAACGCTAATCGGCACTTTGCTAACAGAAAATAAATCCACCCCCCAAAAAAAAAAAATTAAATAAAACACACACACACACACACACACACAATATATCTATCTCTCTATATATATATCTCTCATTTAAAAATAAATAAATAAAATAAAAAAAGTTTTCTGCAACTGAACATAAATAAATACATAAAACATAAATAATAAAATAAAAAATAAAATAAAAAGAATAATAAAAATAAACCAAGCGCATCAAAGCATACAAAAAATGTATATATGTATATATATATATATATATATATATACACACACACACACACACATACACACATAATATATCTATCTCTCTCTATATATTTCTAATTTAAAAATAAATAAATAAACACACACTAAAAAGAATAGCTCATATGCTGCAACTGAACTCAAGATATTAAAAAAATAATAATAATAAACCTGAAGCATCAAGCATTTTAATTAATACATATATAAAACATTTTTAAATAAATAAATGCACATAAAACATTTTTACATTTATATGCTATGAGTGAACAAGGCATTAAATAAATTAAAATAAATAAATAAACATTAAACAAACAAACAAATGAAACAATTTTATAATACATTGAACAGCTGCAAGTGAATGTAAGGCAAGTATTGTCAATAAAATAAAATAAATACACAAACAAACAAACAAATACATAATTAAAAATGATTTGCATGCTGCAGGTGAAGAATGTATTTAAGATCTAAATAATAAATACATTAAAAATGCATTTTACATACAAAATAAGACATCAAAGCATCGTTGATCAAACAAAATGAAACATTTTACTAATACTTTAACAAAAGAGCCTGGTGAGAGCCACATATAAACAGACAAACAGACATGAAAAGGGTCTCTGTTTGCAGCAGCTGCCCCTCACCGCCAACAGCCGGGGCACAAACAGGCGGTGACCCATGCCCAGCAGCCCCATTACTCTATCGGTACAGTCATTGACCAGCCCGCCCTTGTCGTCTCCAGCGCCCCCTTCCTCCAGGCTCCGCACGGCGGGTGGCATCTGAGCCCACAGCGGCGGCGAAGGCAAGTCTCTCTCTGGGGTCAAAGGTGAAAGAGCCTCTTGGGCTCCTTCAGAGTCCCCAGCATCGTCCTCCCACAGAGGCTCTGGGGCCGACCTGGAGTCAGCCACGGTGACGTCCCGAGGCAGCGTCCAATCTGGGAAATGTTGGTCCAGGCGGTTAATTCGGTAGCACTAAAGGAGTCTAGGTGTCATTCGATCATGATTTCAGCAGGCGCCGTCAAAATCCACTCCGGCTCCGCAATGTAAACAATATCAGGGACCACGCCTAGTTTAAAACACGCCAGAGCAAAGCCAAAGTGGCTTGACATACTTCAGCGCTTCGATCCCAGGTTTATCATGGGCCGGCTCCTCCCGAAATCCCAAATTTGCAATCTGTTGCCTGGCAACAGGCAGGAGGAGAGTCGCGTGGTGCTGCCGAGACGGACAGCCCGTCTTCCGTGTTTTGTCTCGGACCAAAAGTTGAGTCGCCGTCAAGTGAATCCAATTCCGTGGAGTCCAGCTCAGTCCTCGCTCTCGCTCGGTCCAGAGCCTGCCAGCTCTGTCATCCCGTCGAGGTCCAGAAGGTCTGGGATGAAGGAGGCGAGACCGGGTTATCGTCTCCTCGTCCGACGGCCTTCGTCAGTCCAGCTCCAGCAGCTTCTCTCTGCTTTGCTCTTCCTGAGAAGACGGGTGCGTTAGAGGAAGATGAGATGCTCACAGAGATGCTGTCGGTGCTAGAAAAGGCAGCGGAGTGGAGGAAAGGGAGGAGGAGAGGAGGATAGGAGGGGCGTCGCGAGGGAACGGGAGACCGAACGGACAGTGGACATGGCCGAGGCTCCGATGCAACTCATGCTAAATGCTAATTGCTGCTGGAAGCTCGCTGAGGGAACAGACACGGGGACATGTGGAGAAACAGAGCGCGAGATGGAGGGGTATGGAGCGGCAGAGAGAGCGAGAGAGAGAGATAGAGGGAGGAGGAGGTGGTTCAGGAGCCTTCAGGGAGAATGTCGTAATGGTTAGCCAATAGGAGCGAGGCAGTGCAACCCCCTCTCTCTCTCTCTCTCTCTCTCTCTCTCTATCTCTCTCTCTCTCTCTGTAAATGCACATCTCTTGCTTTCTCAAGCCCAGTCACATGAGCTTCTGTCCACCTGATGTCACTGGTTCCTTCTGTGTCCATTCAAACACAGCAAGAAAATGGCAGAACACCCTAACAATAATATTTCTTTAATTTACACACACTGCAATTTAATCAATGGGAAATAAAGAATAAAAACACACACAACTGGCCACCTTTCAAGAATATGTGTGGTTTACATTACACCCCTTAAAAAAGGAATAATGCTAAAATGTTAATAATGTTAATATTAATATGTCAAATGTTAATGTTAAATGTTAGAAAATAGTAAAAGAATATATATATATTTAATTAAAACAACTGGATTATGGTGATGAAAATATGATCATCATTATAAAAAATATATGAACTACAAAAAAAAAATTCAGAAGCAACATGACAGTGTTTAATAAACTAAATGTGTCACTTGATATTATATATTTATATTTGATAATCTTTCAGAATTAAAACAAAATAGTAGGCCTTATGACACTGAGTATGTTTTTAATAAATATCTTTTGCATATGATTTATGTATGTTTATATGCTGATAGATATAGACAGATATGCTTATGTTATCTCTGTTCTAAATTTATCAATTTTTTTGTAATTGACCTACATATATAATACTCATATATATATATATATATAAAAGTTTGAATATTTTTAGTCATCTGCTCTTCAAAAAAAAAAAATATATATAAATATATATACAAATAAATAAAATAATAATAAAAATATAAAATATATATACAAAAAAAAAAATATATATATATATATACACATACTGTATATATATATATACACAAAAAAAAAAAAATACAAATAAATAAAATACAAAAAAAAAAAATATATATATATATATATATACATACTGTATATATATATACAAATAAATAAAATAATAATATATATATATATATACTCTATATATACATACTGTATATATATATACAAATAAATAAAATAATTATAATAAATTATATATACATATATATATACACTAATAAATAAAATTATAATACAAAATATATATATACAAAAAAAATACATATATACACATACTGTATATATATACACAAATAAAAAAAAATAACTATATATATATATACAAATAAATAAAATAATACAAATATATATATATATATATATATATACATACTGTATATATATACAAAAAAAAAAATATATATATATACATACTGTACATATATATATACAAAAAAAAAAAAAATATATATATATATATATATATATATATATACACACACATAACATATTAAATATATATGGCGCAATCTTTATGCAAAAGATATGAAACCCAAGGAACAAAACTGGGACTTTTATAGTCATAAAAAAAAAAAAAAAATCCCCCACACTTGTATTTTAACACACGTATGGAGTGAAGTCACATGTTTTTGCCTTACTCTTATCACAATACACATTGTTTTGTGACAGTATAAATTATGCCATGACAGGTCATATGTCCTAACAAATTACGTAAAACACATTTTTTATCTTCAAGATGACAAATTATATCGTAAGCTTGTGTAAATCTAGTACCCTGAGATCTGAGGGCTCGTCGCAAAAGCCCTCGCAGTTCCACTTTAATGAACACCTGGAGTTTGGCTAGCTTTAAAAAGAAACCAGACAACATTATTCTGGTTCTCACATCTGCTGTAATTACAGAACAGGGAAGTGGAGTCTATTCCTCCACATTAAATCAGCGGATATATCCGCGTCTGCTCCGTAGGTTAGCTCAAACACATTCAGGCCAGCGCAGTCCGCTCCAGCAATAGCTCCATTTGTCATTCTGCCATTGCAGCTTACACAAAGGTGTGGCTTTTGTGGATGAAGCGCTGAGAAAGCTGCTGGAAAGCTTCGCAGCAGACAGAATTGGCCAAGCGATGATGACAAACCGCCCTTTAAATTGCAATGGAAGCTGAATAAACGCAATTAGAATAAACGCAATTAGAAAGTATCAAAATATTGGGTGTTTAGAGGTGAATTTGGTAGCAAAAAGTAGTTTTGCTTGTCTTAATGCACCATGAATAGTGCTGTCTCAATAGAGCTCTAGTGGCATTACTGGGCTAATGACCCACAGCTGCTTACTGTGTCATCTATCGTGTCACACGCTGATGATCAATAACACCACCACAACCAACCCAAATGCAGGCATACATCACTCCGACAGCAGCCATACGGCTCGGATCAACTTCCTTATTATGTGCTGTTAACGAGCCGATGCATCTTATGAAAAGAAAAATGCCATTCGCGTGCAGAAAAAGTGATAAACTGAGGTTATTTCCTGTTTGCGCTGCATTTCCTAACCTATGTCTCCATGTGTGGTTATGTGTATCACTATGAAATGATATCCTGTTTTTGTAGTGTTTTTATCATATTGCTGTATATGAGATTGTAATAATATATTACGATATATGAAACGTTTCAGTTTCTTGTTTCATATCGTTCATGGCAAATACTACAAAACCAGAAAGCCCTGAACTGCATCGCATATTTGGTCTAAATAAATAAATCAAGGCAGTATGTCTTCTGACCAGCAGAGGGAGACACAGTCAATATTTTACTTCATACAGTAGAGTTGCTGTATTAAACTAAAAGCAACAAATCATGTGCCAGGAAAGTAAATTAATTTCTTTTTATGATTATGATAAAGACTTAAGATAAAGATAAACGTAATTAAAGTTAATAAAAAAAAATAAAAAATACTGCACTCAAAGAAATGTCATTGTTATTGGTAAACATAATAAATTATTATGAGAACTGCTCTCTGCCATCGAAATCAAGCTGCAGTTAAAATATTGTTCTGGGTGAAAAATCGAAAAAAATAAAAAACTAAATAAAATGATGAAAACTATAGAAAAACAAGACAAATAAAATAAAATAAAATAATGAAATAAAATAACAGAATAATGAAATGAAAATAAATTAATAAAATAAAATAAGAAAAGAATAAAATAAAATAACATAAAATAAAATAATGAAATGAATAAAATAAATAAATAAATAAATAATGAAATAAAATAATGAAATGAAATGAATAAAATAAAATAATAAATAAATAAATGAAATAAAATAAAAAGAAAATAATGAAATAAAATAACATAAAATAATGAAATGAAATAGAATGAAATAAAATAAAATACAATAAGAAAAGAAAAGAATAATATAAAATAACATAAAATAATGAAATGAATAAAATAAATAAATAAATAATGAAATAAATAATGAAATAAAATAATGAAATGAATAAAATAAAATAATAAATAAATAAATGAAATAAAATAAATAAAATAAAAAGAAAATAATGATATAAAATAACATAAAATAATGAAATGAAATGAAAAAGAATAAAATAAAATAAAATAAAAATAAAATAAAGAGAAAATAATGAAATAAAATAACATAAAATAATGAAATGAAAAGAAATTAATAAAATAAAATACAATAAGAAAAGAAAAGAATAATATAAAATAACATAAAATAATGAAATGAATAAAATAAAATAAATAAATAAATAAATAAATAAATAATTAAATTAAATAATCAAATACTATAAAATAAAATTTGTTGCTGTTTTGGCAACTAACTGAAATAAGTTTAATCTGAAGTACTATGTGATATGTTAAACATGTTATTGCGATAAAAGCACAACAAAATCGTTAAAATTTAAACAAACTACATTTTATAAAGATGAAAGCTAATTGAAAATAAATACTATAATATATGAACTACACTAAAATTACAGATTCTCCATCCCAGACTTTTCTGAACTATTTAAAACAGCCAAATATAAGCACGGTGAGATGCAGTACCTTCAGAAGAGCCAGCGCCACATTGAAGATGATGTTCAACCCCTGTGAAAGACAACAAAATATATATATATATTACACACACAGAATCACTTCTCTGTACTGTACATCAAAGTGCCTGGAACTACAAAACGGACCACATACAAAGGTGCTTTATTGTAATAAAGACGATACAGTTTCGTTTAAATGGAGCCGCAGTGCTGTATTAGTAAAGGGAAGTGCCATGCCGAGCGCATTTGCATTTCCTAAAATAGCTCGAGTCATACAAAGAGCTCAAATGTGTGGGAGTGACGGGAGCCGAAGGAAGAGGCAAACAATCTCGCTCGCACACGCTCAGGTGGACTGACAGGCAGGTGGATGTGAAGGACGGAGGTGTGTGTGTGTGTGTGTGTGTGTGTGTCAGAGGGGAGCAGGTGGCATCGCAGTAGCGAGTGGAGAAGCAATGCTGAAGTCAGCTCCGCATGGAAACACCCGTCTCGAGCATCGCTTAGACGACCCGTTCACATGGCAACACCGAGCTAA
Organism: Enteromius paludinosus; assembly: GCA_032361165.1. NCBI lineage: Eukaryota > Metazoa > Chordata > Actinopteri > Cypriniformes > Cyprinidae > Enteromius > Enteromius paludinosus. Next base: position 1,212,538 of record JAUMHQ010000038.1, on the reverse strand, counting down.
AAATATCCCGCCTTCTCTATTAATAACAGACGGCAGAGGCTATCTGTCCCCGACAGGCTCTAGATGGCGCTAGGGGGCTAAATGGAAATTGCAGGGGGGGATAATTGTGTGTCTGCGTGTGTGTTTTGTGTTTGTTGAGGGAGGGATGACACTTTACTCTTTGGCTTGGGAGCTGAAGGTTATGCAAGAAATACATACACTGAGATCGTTAGAATTGATACTGTAGCCTCTTTTGTCGGATAAAACAAAACAAAACAGTAAATCTATAATACTGTGAAATATTATTACAACTGAAAACAATTGTATATATTTGAATATACATTAAAATGCAATTCATTTTAAATAAAGTAAATTAAATAGTACATTTTCAGTATTTTAGTGTCAGACAATTCTTCAGAAATGTGCTTCTCAAGGAACATATTATTATCCGTATTGACAATTTTCCTGGAATATTTTTTTGGAAGTGGTGATGGATTTTTTTCCACCTCATTTTTAAAGCAGAAAGTTCAAGAGCACTATATATATATATATATATTAGGGGTGGGCATAGATTAATTTTTTTAACCTAGATTAATCTAGATTAAAATGGCTCATTTGAGATCTGTCAAAGGCATTCAGAATTTGTGTGCTACCTATTATATT
>JAUMHQ010000038.1:1177899-1200186 GCA_032361165.1 Enteromius paludinosus | reverse complement strand
CTGTTGTTCTGAGATTGCACATCGACCCTTCTGAATGGTAAGCATGGGCGGGTATATGCAAATGTGGTGAGAGTAACTATTACGCCTCTAGACTGTTACGAAACAGTCTGTGTTGTGTTGGAATTTGATTCCAACACAGGTGTTTCAGAATTTTAGCACATTGGAAAAATTAAGAGCTACTTTTGACATAAAAATAAAATATTAAAATTTAAACCGATGTCCAGTAGGGTTGGGTCGATGGACATTACACGTCGCACAATGCCAAATTGGTCGACATCACCCAACCCTAATGTCCAGGTTAAATATAGTGTAACACCTCACCAGAACAAAGCTTTAAAAATCACTTAGCTAAATCACATCTACCTCTTCGAACCTACAACCTTTGGTCGCTGCTACAGAACTAAGAACTAACCAACACCACCCACAGATAAAAGTGTGAAGAGTGCCTGGGTGGGTTTGGGATCCATTTAAACTCTCACTTTACACCACAAGTACCGGTATCCCACTTAGAGAGAGTGAAAGAGAGCGGAGGCCTAATAAACAGCCATTAGATACAGAGACAATGGTGATTAGCATTGTGTCCGACGAGGAGCGTGAGTGCTTCACCTTTGATTAGCAGCCAAGAGAGGCAGGTGTTCCTCCTGCTCACCATCGTGCAACTCAAAGCCTTTTGATGGAGGAGAACGCCTCTTGAAGCTGTGTGGCAGCACAGATTAATATTAAAAGGAATTCATAATATGGCACGCAGAGGATTTTCATAAATATTCACAGGCCTGGACGGTAAGCTCCACTCGGTTGTGTCCATGAATATGGATGAAAGACTGGCAGGGTGAACAAATGTCTTCAAGTATACGAGAAAAGGAGCCACATCAAGAGAAAACATGAAATTGTTCGCTCTTACAGGCAAATGCTGCTTAACGTAAGACTCAAGTTTGACAGACGTGGTTTTAAACACTAGTAGCTGCATATATATTATATATGATAACTGTTTATTGACTGCATATTTATTATGTATATGTAAATAAAAACACATATTTAAATATAAATATCTTACATTAAAGATATTTACATTTTTAATTAGATTTATATAGTGATATAATGTAACTATAGAAATGTATACACATGTAAATATTTTCAAAATACATACTGTATGTTTGTGTATTTATATACACATAATAAATAAACACACACACACACACATATATATATATATTTATTTTTTTATTTTTATTTTTTTTTTAAATAAAGCCTGCTTTGCTTTTAGCACCTAAACTTAAATCTTGATCTGAAAGTGCAATAAAAAAAAAGGTCAGGGGCATGACAGAAGCATGACCAGAATGTGGTCTAAAAATACACTATAGGGACCAGCGCTTAGTTATCCTCAGCTCAACCTGCTCCAGCATCTCGCTGACATTAGGCTTTCTTGTGCGGACTGCATCAGCAAGAGTCTCAACCTGAGAGGAGCCATAATGACACCTTGAAACCTGGAGAGCGGCAAAATGGCAAAAAAAAATTTAAAAAATTGTCCCGTCTCACTGCATTAAGGTATACACATTATATCGGTTTTTAAGCTACATATTAATGCTAGGATAGCCTAAAATATTACGATTTAATTCAGTGAAACCCCTCATCTGAACGATCAGCGTATTGATTCTTAAATTACATCTTTTGTTCAACGGCTGTGCTGGATTTTGAATCTAGTCCAACAGCACTTGGACTTAAACTGAGTATGTGATAAAACGTTGTGTGTACAAAAGGATAGTGCCAAGAACTGTGTCTTTCTCACAAGCTACTTGCGACAACATTGAGCATGAGCAGTGTAGCCTACCTCAGATCCCCTATGAACCGATTCTTTCTGAAGCACTAGTGAATCAAACAAATTCACAAACAAATTACGTCTTTGTGTACGAACTATATTTGATAGGACAGTAGTTATATAGGAAGAGAAATGCGGGATAGAGGTCCAGGATCGGGAAAGGTCTTCGAGCTGGAACTCAAAAATGGTATACTCGAAGCACAATGGTGCTACATTTTGGCACACTGCCCACGAGGCTTTTGCTGCGACACAAATGACTCTTTTGAGCTGGTCCACTTCATGAATCATAAAACTCAAATTAAAAATGTATCATTTGGGCACAGTTTGGCCTGCGTTGTTAATTCGTAAAATTTATATGAATGTAATATTTAAATGTCTTTCTCATAGGCTGCAAGCAAAAACATTGAGCATGGGCAGTGTGGTCCAATTGATTCAAATGTTCTTTGTGAGAGTGAGTGAATCAAAAACATACAGCTCAACCAGTGTAGTTTGATTCGCAAACAAATGACTCTTTTGAGCTAGTCCACTTCATTTTAAAAAATCCTAAAAATTATATATATATATATAAAACACTAACTAAAATGTATTGTTTGGGCCCAGTTTGGGGTCTTACCAAGGTATTTAAATCAATCAAGTTAGAAGGTTCCCTGTTTAGTTTGTAATATATAAGTCCATTTCAAAAAAAAAATATAAGACCATTTCTAAAAAAAAAATAAAGCTACAAAACGGCCTGAAATAACCTGTACTAATACATTGGGGAAAAAAACAAGCCCTCTTTTGTCAGCGTCTGTGACGAGGCATGCATTACCTTCAATGTCGGCAAAGGGCAGTGCCCTGGAGCAGCTGTGCCGGACAAACATCGTTCCACACAGCCATTAAGATCCGCTAGCCTCTCAAATCTCCCAGAATAAGACTGACACTGGTTTTCAATGAGACCTCGGCCAGATATAAAATTGTCACTTCAAATCAAAGAGGAAAAGGTATTCGGGTTGAGTAATGATAAAGATACAGGAAGGATGTTGTATGCATTTTAAGGTCACATAACAAGTGTAAGCAAGCGGAATGAGACGTACTGTTAGTGACCGCTGAGAGCACTCATGTTTTATTCATGCTGGTGCCAAGGTCCAAAGCCTCCCATGATCATGGAAACATTTGATGTGCTCATTAGATTTAAAAAAGGTCACTTCATTTTCCCCCCTCGCTCTAACTGCACATGTATAATTTCCCCTCTGAAGGGAGCTGTAACCTTTTTAGAGGCAGCCATCGAGAGCCAGTCCTGCTGTGTGTGCAGTCTGGGTGCCGTTGTGCTGGGATCGGTTTGCCCTGAAGCCTTAGAGGACATGAGCTACTTAAACTCTGACCAGACTCTATGGACCTCTCCAGAAACATTATACAGTCAGGTCAACGTGTATTGAGATGGAGGAGGAACCGGCATCACAAACTGAACTAAGAAAGCTACATCAGAAGGAGAATGGATAAAACGTCAACCGATTTAAGTGAAACTACTTCAAAAAGATGCACTCGTTATAAATCAGTTTTTACTGTTCATGTTTATTGTACTGGCAGCGAAGAGTCGCACAAAAACAAAATTCTCTGAACTAAAAAAATATATATATCGCATTTTTATTCTCTTTTATTCTCCTAATCAAGAAAAAGAAAATGGACAGAGACATTATAGGTTCATCAGCAGAATGAATACAGGAATATACTGCTATTTTATCAGTTTCATATCCATTGAAAAATAAATAAATAAATAAATAGATAGTCAATTTACTCTTTAAGTTGTTACGAATTAAAAAGGAACACCCTCACCATTTAATTTGAACGAAAGAGAGTCTATTCATATTATTCTTTTCTTCATTATCTAATGCACATCAACTAGCCTAGTTGTTGTATTATTGTATTTTTTTTTTCTGCATGTACAGGGCTGTAACATCCATCAGCAAATAAAGTTTACAGGCATAAACAAACTGAAATACTCACACAAAAAAAAAAACTTTTCTTACTAAACTACAAACACTAGACTTAAGCAATGAGTTTAACGCTGCCCCCAAACAATACCCAAGTATTATAATTCAAAAAGAAGCAGCCATATATTGTATTCTCTGTATCGTTACAAAAATAATGGCTGATGCACAACATAAAAATACTTATTGTAGAATATGACAAGAAGTATATTAAGACAGTAAAACAACTGTGCGGAAAATCAATAAACCTTTGGAAAATACCTGGGATGTATTAACTGGAATGTATAAACTAGAAAACAGGAAAAAAAGAAAAACTAAATTTGTGTATGTCATTTTTGGGTATTATTTGTAAAAATTGACATGCATTTTAAAATTTAAAAACAATGTTTTTGGTTTAAAACTGTCTTTTAAAAAATTATAAAAATAAATGAATTAAACAACATCTCTTTGTGAGAGTTAAAACAGAGTAAGAAAGAAAATGTAATTTGGAGACTTTAGACAAAAGCAATGTTTGGACATTCATACGATTAAAGTGAGTGAAAAAAAGCTCAGCTTAAGGTCATTTGAACGTCAAGATAAGTTAAAGCTGATCTGGCAAAAAATATGAATTACAAAATAAAACATGCTGTGTTGCATGTTTCTCAAAGGGTCACTGCAGGCAAATAGGTCTAATTACAAACAGCTAAGGCTTTACACCACTGGGGATCTAAACTACAGTCCACAACTATCACAGGCATTTGTTGATATTGTGCGCATGTGGTATTTCAAGATTTCCTACAAAAAGATCAGATCTAGAATGAAGATTTTGAAAAAATAAACACAGACCAAGCTGTCCTTTGCTACATCGCTTCTGACGTGAATTGCCTGTGATTATTTAAGATTCAAGATACACCGTACCATAAAAGCCACTAGGGGAAGACCCAGCTATCTTTAAGCTCTCATCGTTTTGTAAAGCAACTGTTTTTACAGTTACAGCTGCGACACAAAACTAATTCAACAAACATCAAAACAACCAATCCAGCAACATGGGTAATGTCTCTAAAAATAGCAAGTGTGCTCTATATTTGGAAAGAGCCATCACAAGCGAGAGCTTTGAACCCACCCCTTTGGGTTTTTTTTTTTTTTTTTTTTTTTTTTTTGGCTCACAAACGCTCTGAAAACTGCATATCTCCAGGTTGTGAAATGAGTCATGGCCAGTTACCATTTTGTGGTATTTACAGGACCAAGGCAGGTGCTATAATTAATATTTACAGGGGAATGTAGATCACATGACTATTACACAACTTTATCATCCTCACTGTTGGTAGTTTCTTCTAGCAACCGGTTATATTAAAAAAATCCATTGCAACAACATTTAGCAGTGTGTGACCGATCCAAGCAACCCTTCGAGATCTTCAGATGGAGCAGGAGTTGGCTCTCTTTCTTGGCTTTGGCTCTCCGAAGTCCTTGTCGTCGTGAGTGCAGGGGCTGAAAGAGCAGGAGGAGCAGAGCGTCTGTGAGAGTCTGCGCATCCCCAGCCGGAATACGCTGTTGGACAGGCTATAAATGACGCAGTTGCAGAAGCTGTTGCTAATTGCTAACCAGGTGGTCACAAAGGAGAGAGCAGGGCTGTCCAGCACATGGGAGCTCTCCAGGAGGAAGTAAAAAATGTAGGGGAGCCAAAGCATGTAGAAAACACTGGTGATCCGGAAGAGCACCATGGCGTACCTCCGGTCCGGCCCGTGGCCTGCATGGTTGCCCCCTTCAGCGGTTTCCATCTCCTGGCTGGGAAAGCGCGCTCGTCGCTCGCTGATCTCTCGGTTGTGCTGCTGGCAGATGCGGAAGATGTGGAAGTAGGTGAAACAGACCACCAGGGCTGCAGGGGCGTAAAGCAGGCACACAACAAAGCCAGTGAAGAGTGCAGAAGTGGGCCAGGAGTGGGCACACCATTCGAAGATATCCCCATGGTAGCCTGGCTTCCCCCAGCCGAAGAAAGACGGGAGAAACACCACGCAAGAGTAGATCCATATGAGAACGATGCAGCAGCGAAGGCGGCATGGAGTTACCAGCTGGTTGTAAGAGAGGGGCTTGGTAATAGCTAGATAGCGGTCCACGCTGATGCAAGCCAAACAGGCCATCGAAACGCTCTTGAGTACAGAGATGACGTAGCTGAACACCTGACAGGTGATGGGCTCTTGGACACCAGCTGGGTAATGGAGCAGGGAAAGGGTGGGAACCAGGCAACTCAGCCCCACCAGGAGATCCGCGTAGGCCATAGTCTGGATGAAGTAACTGGTGGTGTAGTGGTGTAACAATGGGGCACAATGAAACACAAAGATCACCGTTAAATTCCCAGCAATTATGAGCACCGTCAGCAATACGATGACGGCAGTCTCTAAGACGCAAGCTTCCACGATCTTGTTCTGCCCCCAGCCTAGGGGGCAGGAGTGGTTTAGGGACACACCGGAGTGACCGCTTAAGCTGCTGTTCACAGTAGGGACCAGTTCTATCAGCTCCGACCGGTTCATTGTCCCGGACCTTGTCCACTTGGATAAGGTTCCGTTGTCCGAAACGCAGTGCAGAAGGCCTGCAACGTGATCCTGTGTCCGTGCTTCCTCAATCTCAATCTTCTGTCTTTTCCCCTTTACCTCGGTCTTTCACATGGCTGGATCTCAATGAATTGAGCATTGGCAAAAATCAATACAGTCCGTGAGGAGAAGAAAAAAAGGTGCCTTGCACTCCTCTGAAATCAGTCATGCTTGGGAGCAGTTCAGTAATTGTAAAACCGAGAGATATTTTCAGCACACAAAACTAAGGCTGCTGGAAACTGAAGGGTTGCATATCTGTGCCGAAGGCCAGTTGGCAATACTGTCCACAGCACCTGCAGCAAAGTCGACCAATTCCTTAAGCGATCCTCTCAAGGGTAAAATGTGCAGGACTGTAGAAGGGGGTGAAGGATAAGGAAATTAAGATAAAACGGTTTCCTGTGACCAGTTAAGACAACGTAAGAAGGATTAAGACAAGAACCGACATCAAGGTAACAAAATAGATATATGGAAGAAAGTTCCAGGGTCATACCTTCTCCTCAGTCCACAAAAATTGAATTTGAAGAGTTGCAAAAGTCTCCAAAATATCCGTTCCTATTAGTTTGTCAGCAAACAATAACATGCACCGTGCTTTGCTTCTGGAATACTGTCCTCTTGGCCACTGTCTCGACCCCCTTTGGGTTTCTATAGTCCGAATCAAAACACAGACAGACACTCTAGACAAACACAGGGCAGCATATGAGAGTTGCCAGAGCTATCGCTGTGCAGAGCACTGCTCATAGCCTGCGGGAGTCTGAGTGAGGCAAAACGGAACTAATCAAAATTTCAAGATCTTGTTCTGGGAGGGGGGCACAGCGACGGCTTCGGTCTTATTTGCTCCCCAATCCGTCTACTTTTTATGAACTTTCACTGTGCATCGGATAAAAACAGGTCACACAAAAGAAAGGATTGACCCGCGTTTTCCTGAAACAGGTATATAGCCGTCCCCTCCGATCGCATGAAGGCAGGTCTTAAATCCACATGTTCTTGGTTTCGGTCCACCATTCAGTCCAACCTCTGCATCTGATTAGTTGTACATGTCCAGCTTCTTTCCTTCTAAGGTAGACCTCGTTGCTTTTTCTCCAACTTCGTTGTGACACATTCCGTAAAGTCTCCACTAAAACACTCCGTATCCAAAATTGGAAGCTCTGCGTACCGCTTCTGTCCTTGCCGGCTCTCGGCGACCAGTGAGCCAAAGCAGGTTGACAGCGATTCCCGCAGAGCGTGCACAGTGCAAAACGCACTTTGAAATGAAGAAGTCAAGCAAAAAGATGAGAACAGCAAGACTTGGAGAATTGGATCTATTCCAAATTGTGCGGCAAATCGGGAAACAAGCCGAGGAAAAGAGAGCAGCCCCTCACTGCTGGTGCTCAGAGATGCTGTGAGTGGCTCACAGTTTCCTCTCCCCCTTCACAGTGTCGCTCTCTCTTCCTCTGTGCCTCTCGATCACATTCGCTCCCTCCTTCCTTTCCCCTCTCTCTCCTGCTCTCGCTCGCTCTCTAACTCTCCTCCCTCCCCCTTTTGGCGGCACCTGAGGTCCTCTTTCTCACACAACTCCTCCCAGCACACTGTTCTCTCCCTCTCTCTCTTTCCTTCCAATGTTCTCCCTCTTTTCTCATTATCCTCCTCTTCCTGCACACCCTGAAGATGTTTCCCCATTCAAAAATAATCAAAGACTTCCATCTCTCCCGTTGTCTCCTACAGCTCAGTGTTTTATTATCCCTCGTTCTCTTTTTCCTTCCTGCTTCAAGTCACTTGCACAGACCAGTGCCCAAGCACAGCAATACCTGCCCCTTGGTTACAGTTGCCAGGCATTTCAGTTAGCCAGGACCCTCCCTCACAACAGCTGACATGGTGCAACAAACAGGAACAAATTAAGAGACTCCAGGAGGGATGGGGGGGGGGGGAGATTTCATTCCCCTGGAAGGATATCATCGCCCAAGTCTGCTCTAAAACAATCACAAACGCAGATCTTCACCAGTTTTACTGACAAGTTTGCTAGACTTAATTACAACTAGAGGAGCTCATAAAATACAAAGAGATTACGAGAATGACAGCCAATGTTTCCTGCACAGCTGCACTGCCGCTGAATGTTCAAGCCCCGTGGCGAAACAATTTCATATTTTAACTGAGTGGTGAGCTTGCAGTCCTGAACTGAATGTGATGACAAAAAAAGGGTGCCTAAAAGACAATAAACAGACAACAATTGCGCAACTTTGTCCTTACTGACTGTATTCAAGGAGGTCTATAATTGCCAGAGAAAGCTATCCGCTGCCACAAGACCATACTCTATTGAACCCACAACCTTGTTTTTGCTAGCAAGGATGCCAAATAAAGAGGGGGTGGGTAACTGTACTTTTTGTCCTAGGCCTGTGCTTGGGGGTGGTGGGAATGTCTCAATGCGATATCCCATCTGGGCTACAGGAACATAAAATTACTACGCTTAGGTCAAAATCTACAAATTTACAAACAGGGATAAAAAATTAAACACATATAAAGAGATTAAAATGAAAAATCTGTCAAGACATTTGTTCATCTTCGGAAAACAACGACTTCTGAAGTCTTACTGGGCCAGAATTTAGTGTTTAAGGTCTCACTGTGAAAAATCAAGTCATAATGACCATTTCCTATTACTTTTCTTACATTCTGAAGAAGAAATATACATATTCATACAAGACTGGTTGCCTATAACTGCCTATAACTGCCATTATGTTGAAATAACATATTTTCTCAACCATATAACATTTGTCCAATATAGGATGATATTAGGCAGAATTCTGCAGTTGGTAAAATGTATGTTGATCCATAACTTGTGGAACAAGATACTACTGAACAACAGTGTCAGCCAGAGGCCCGCATAAATGATTCATCACAAAGGAAGAGAAAAGGCTGGAGAAAACAATGACCATAATCCTCTTCATCTGTCGGTGCCTGAGCTTTTGATCCAAGTGACTCTGTACAGGGACAGGCAGGGCACTCTGGCTCTCATCACCGCACTGGCAGTACAAGTACAGGTCAGGATGACAGCTGGACTTGATTTGGCATTATTTACGGCAACAGTCACGGCTTTGCAAAATCCACTCATCAAATTGGACCCTATTTACGTCACAGCTTAATTTTAATAAATGCCCTGGTCTTAGGGTGCACAATTAATAAGTGAATCCGTAAACCATGAAAAATGAAATAAGCGTACTGAAAAAAATAAATGCACCAAAATGTCAAAATTTAAACTATTTAATTATTAAAAAGAGATTTAAGTATAATACCATCACTAAACTGAGACTAAAAGTTTGCTCACGCTTCGCAACCACAACATTCAAAGCAGGTTTTCATGGTTCAAACATCGCGCAGGCAGTCCCGAGGCATGCAAGTAGCCGTGCTTCAAACCTCTGCACACATGAGCAGAGGATATGACTGCATGAAGTGTGTCTCTCGGTAATACAAACTGTCGTTTCTGTGTCAGAAGTGAGCTGACCCCGACGACACAGTCTGATAGCACACGCTATGAGGGGGCTAACCCCATCTACTCCACAGGGCAGACGGGGGCCAAAATCTATTCCAACATTACAACGCCATAAAACGAGGCATGTGTATTAACGAATCCAAAAGGCTCGCTCGCTGGCTAGTGGCGTGTCGTTGCGAGAACGAAATCACGTGGTTTGCTGGTTATTGATTCCTGGGGAGGCGGAACGGGCGCATGATGAGGCCGCTAATAGAAGCATTATAGTTCAGAGTGAACGGCAGCTCAGTCGCTAGATGTTGACTGCATTAAGATACATGTCGGGCTGTGCTGGGAACAGGGGGCTATTGTGAGGGAGGGGCAGCTGGTCGGAGGAAACTGGGATGGCTTTGTGGACAAGTCTCAAACATCTCATGCGCTGGGAAAATGGCAGCTCACCAGCACACACTTCGTGGACAGCATCACAGAATCTTATTCTAAAAATGGAATTATATGCAGTATATATATATATATATATATATATATATATATTATATAATATTTATTAGACATTATTTAAAATTCAATTAAACCACTAAAAAGGAATCCACAAAAATTAAAACCGATAACCGATTCCAACCGATAAAAAATGATTTTTTTTAGGGGTTAAGAAATTTTAATCGAAATTTCATAGAAATACAATTTTTTATCTTTTAAAATCTTTTATTAATCTACTGGAAAAGGTATAATGTACCAAGCTTTTTGATCGTTAAAATTTAATAAACATCAATAATACAATTTAAATGAACAACAGTGAATGGGCTGATTTCATACAGCCCTAAAAATACCTAGAAAAACCACCCACACTCAGAAAAAACAGAACCATTCTTCCAAATGCAGAATATGCACAAAACATTGTGTTGAAATGATCTGCCATCAAAAATTTCATTACATGCTCCATAAAGACTATAATCTACTTAAACAGGTTTGTGAAAACTATATAATCAATCCCACAAGCCGTTTGAAATAGAAGGTGGAAAAACATATGCTTGCATGAAAAAATTATATTAATACGAAATGCTAAACGCAGCCCAGTGATTTGTCTAAATGGCTGAAAGAAGGCTTCTTGGCACGAGACATTCAGGATTACAATCTTGTAAATCAAACAATTTGCTTCAGCCTAAGGATCCATGTGCCTCAGCTGACAGTACAATGACTTAACATTGTGCTTTCATATGCCTCTTTAATGTGTAAGTAACTACCCACATAGTATGCTGTTTGGGAAATCATAAAAGTAGCATACAGAGCAAATCTCTAATCTCTAGTAAAGAGTAACTTGAAAAAGAAATGTATGCATTTTATTTTAATAAAAGTAACTAATATTGTGTTAATATGTACCATTTATTTTCAATAACGTCATCAAAATGTCTGTTTAACATTTTTTGTCAGATTCGGTCAGCGTCTACTTTTAGGGGAACTTTTTTAAGCCCTGACTCAAGAGAATAGCACCTTTGGTAGATCCCTCGTGCATCAGCGAAGTAAAGGTTGCGAAAATGTCAGTTTCTTGCCCTCGGAAACACCACACGGGTTGCATTTTCATTGATCCACAGCAAGGACAATGCACACTCAAGAGAGGGTTAAAAAAAAAAAAAAATACGTATGGTCAGACACCATTATAGACAGGGTGGAAAGAATAGGGCTGCGTTCACACTAGAGCAGAATACGGTTGTCAATCCTATTTTTAAATCCTTAATACGGTTACGTTCACACACAGCATTCTGTAACCGAACTCACACCTGTAATTTTTCTGGACTCACAACCGCATTCTGTGTGAGCGGAACAGGACTGGACAACTAGTTGTCTGTCATTCATCGTGAGACAGAGCAGCTCTGCCGCACAAACGCGCATCTATCATGTAGTGCATGTTTTCGGTAACTTACAGTGACTAAGAAATAAGCTGCGTGTGATCGGAAAGTTTATCATCTTATCGGTTTTCCACTGGAACCGCTCCCCCGTCAATAGTGTGTTCTGCACGCGCCGCGCCATTCAAAACACAACTAAAAGCTGCTGTGTGAACGAGACATTTCGAGACTCATGCCGGTGAAGAAAATACGGTTGTCAATGCCAAATACAGGATTATGTTCTGATGTGGAAAAGGTGAAATAAACCTGACTGACGGAAAACTACCAAAAAACTTAAATAAAACTATTTTCTAAATTATTTATTAATACATTATTTATTAATTGCATATTTCACCTAATACATTTTTTGTTAATTAATTAATTAATTAATTAACTAACAATCACATATATTAGTATTTGTTGGAAAAATCTAGGGGTGTCAAAATTAATCGGCACGATTCGGGGATGATTCGGTATCGGTTCAGTAATAGACCATAACCGGCTATAACATACTGAAGCTTCTGATGTCATTATATGTTGCTTATATGCTGAATTAAAGTGACAGTGCGTTGTTCTTGATCTAAACTTTTGGCCAAAATTCGTCGAGTATCAACATTCTTCCATCACAGCACCACTGCGAGCCACTGTCCAAAAGTCAAACAGCAATGTCTTGGCTTGAGAAATCACAAGCTGATGTCAGAAGAGAGCAATCCGACAGTGTCTCCCATTGCTCCTCTAAATGCTATTTTGGTTTATAAATTATTATTTCATGTTTATACATTTGTTCAAGAAGTGTGTTTTCATTGAGAAGGTAAAATTCAAGTTTTAGTTCATATATCTGACTGTTTGTGTTTATTAAAAAAACTAAATACATGTGAATTAAAATAGAAAATAGAGTATGCAGCGCATCGAGATATTGCATTGAACCAAATGGATGACATAATAATGGTAATTGAACCGAACTTTAAGACCGGTGTAGGTTCACACCTCTAGAAAAATCCCCTAAAAGAAGACCATAAAACCCCCTGGAAAAAAATTACCTGCTAGAGTGGACGTTTTTTATTTCCGCTTCAGAAACTGTGGCTAATTTACTTGAACAAATATTGCATTAACTACCCAAGGCACAATAACCAACTATTAATAACACAGACATTGCATATAGCGTTTATGGCCAGATCTCTGCATGGTGTTTTTTTTTTTTTTTCTTATTAATAGCTCCACAACTGTTATATCGACATGACCTGCAGTGGAAAAAAAATTCAAATTAAATTAATGAATAAATTATACTCTCCACGTCCCATAACCCTGAAGGCAGTGCTGTGTTTTTCGGTTCAAGGAAAGACTGGAGCGGTTGCGGGAGGAACTGTAGGATTTACACAATCTGACAAAGTCTTTGCTCTCGTTCTTCCTTTTCTGTTTTCTCATTCAGTCTTTGACTTCATCCCACACTCCGTTCGACACTCTCTTGCAGTGCTGAGTTGTTTTATGGCGCCCGTTTACCATCATTCTCATAGCCTGCCATTGATTATTGTGCTGTATTTCAGGACTTGCTCCTAAAGCAATGATTACTGGCTTGCACATAAAGAAAAGACCAAGTTAACCTAAAAATACCTCTATCGGGACATAAAAGAAGTGGTATTAAAAATAAAACTTGAAGCCATTGGGGTTTCTGTGCAGGGCTGCATGTGTTGCAGGGTTATGACTGGGGGGGTAGTCTTCGACTACTGACCAAACAGTAAATTGATTGTGGCAGGTCAGAATGAGGGCATGCTGGGATGTTCTGGATTATCCTTACCTCCAGCTGACCTCTGGTCACCATCATTAGACTGCCTGAAAGTCATTTAGTCTTTTAACATTCATTTTAGCCGATTTGGAAACGGATCCATGGAAAGCCAAGGGCTGTAAGTAGAGCTGCTGGAAGTTTGGTAAGTTATTAACACGTTAATTTACTAGTTACTTGAAAAAAGCTGTCTGAATATGTAATGTGGATTACTTGTAACGCAAGTTACGCAATTAGATTACCTTCTTCGGATGACCTTTCTATCGTAAAAATTGCTTAACTGTATTAAAATTTATTTCCCCCAGATGTGAGGATGATGTGTTCCCTTTTGTCACTACCGAAACAATGATGATATGTTTTGGTTGCAACAATTTTATGGGATAACACCCCAAAAAAAGATGACAAACAAAGATGTCACAACCGAAACTCCACCAAATGTATCGTAAGTGACCATTTCAGTCATGATTATTTTAGATAACTTTGAACCTCTAATTTTTGAAGTTTTGAAATGTTATGGAATGACTCCCAAACGAATTTTAGGGCCTGTCCACACGGAGACGTGTTTCGCTGTATACGTATACATTTTTTATGGTATTGGCGTTTCGTCCACACGGATCCGGCATTTTAGGAGACTGAAACCGGGACCCAAAGTGGATAAATCTGAAAACGACACCCTTGCGGTTTCGTGTGTACAGCCAATCCGTATATTTTGTGAAACGATGATGTCATCAAATCACGTGTCGGCTGCGTCACTCGCCAACTTCGTCGTCGTCTTCTTGGTCCGTATACAGCGCGCAAGGTTATGCGCATGCTCAAAATCTTCTTCTCCGTTTATAGTGTATGTCTATGGCAGAATTACAGCGCCCCACACTGGTCTGGCATATATACTACACCGTTTTCGTGTTTACGCAATTTTTTTTAGAACGAGGAAAAAAAAATTATCGGATAGGGAACGCACCGGCTTCGTGTGGACGGAGACTTAATTGCAGGAAAAATGTCTTTGTTGTTTCCAACAAATATTTCTGTGGCAATAAAATCTTTTTCATAATATCTATTTATTCATATATTTATGCATGTATATTTATAAAATATGCATAAAACTAATAGATACCGCAAATATAATGAACATTCTAAAATAAAGTAATCATATAAACTAAAACATTAATCAGTGGTGTGCAAAGTGGTTCATTAAAGTATATTCATATTTTCTTAACTTTCATTATCACATAACTATCCATAAACTAAAAATAACCCAACAAATAAATAAAGTTTGGATTGATAAAAAGTAACAAATCGATCAATCAATAACGTGTTTGATTGATCAATGGCTTTTAAACTAAAACGCCAGGTTTATTTTAAAAGTGGAAAAGCATCAGAGCTAAAATGTGGCTCACTGAAGAATTTCTTGCCAAATTAGTGGCTAAACACCACAATCTGACCCACGTTTCTGAGTCAAGAGTTGTTAGTTTAGTGTGGGAACGTTCCAGTCACTGACCACGCTTGGCGTGAGAACCAGTCAGACCGCAAGACCAACATCAAGGAAATAGCTTTTCAAACATGTAAAAAAAAAGCTGTAGCTTGCACAAACTGCACAGTCCTATTCCAGATAATCAGCCGTCATAGATCTGTGCTATGCAGGAATCGCTCCAATTTGCTGTGACATTGCTCTTGGAATACGCTGAGAATTAGATGTATTCTCAGCACTGCTAAAAAAATTCAACTAACTCTGTTTCCACGAGTTCACGAAGTCAAACGTACATCTCAGCCAAGCATCAATACGGGTAGAAAATATGTTTAGTAAATAAACAGTCTGCTTTACTAAAGGTTCATCCTGCTGACAAATGAAAACTAGCAAGTAAAAATCATCAATTTTACCCTTGAAAACGCAGACTGCTGCCTTTCCTCACCAAAACGCTCTGAAAGACCAAAGAAACTCCAAAGCGCCAACCCCACTTCAAAACCACACAAACTCCCTTGAGTGTGTTTACTTAATTGCAATGAACAAACAAGAAAAAGACCCATAAATGTGGACGCTAGATTGTTAAAAAATGTATGCCTGTGTGTTGGAGATGGAATGTGACTTTTGCAAATAAAACAAAACACACACACAGGTGGTAACGCTTGTCACCTCTTACCTTGGTGATGAGGATGCGGTATTGCTCCAGCAGAAGCTGATCGTTGTGTGAGTCAGACAGGAGCTGCCAGACTTCAGCTCGTAAGGCCTCTGGAATCCCAGGCTTCACCAGAGCAGACAGACCCTTGGGTCGCGCCAACAGGTTTCCGTGCCTGACAGGTGGAAGACAGACGGCATCACTGCAGCACAACAGAGCTGGTATCTCGCAGTCGTGTTCAATATAGATTGAGATCCAAATCTGGTCATACTCTCATGTTGGGCACAAAAGTCTCACCATCTGTTGAGGATCCCTCCCCAGGATTCCAAAATCTTCTCGGGACAGTCCTTCGACACGTCACCTGTCCCGCTAGAGATCTCACTGTCGCTATCTGCAGTGCGGGGAAAAAAAGATAAGTGTTTGTTCATACTGTTATTGGCAAAACGTACAAGGTGAAAACTGTGTCATAACGATAATTCATTTTTCTATTTAAAACATAGAGAAAAAAATGGGATTGAGCGCGAGGTCTAGGATTGAGAACCGCTGTGCTAGATTTTCAAAGTGAATTTATACGTTCCATTCAAAGTGTATTTAAGTGTGCGAGATGTGATTTAAATCGTATTCACTTATTTACAGCGGAAATCCATGAATGAATGTTACGAAGTGAAGTAAACTTTAACGGACACTGTATGTCCGCACGGAGCTCTCTACCAATGAGCTGATAATCAGAATCAGGTGCGTTAACAAAGAGAGACATGCAAAATATCGGGATTGAGAACCGCTGATATAATCCATTCACAGTCAATAATATATCTGCAAGAAATGGTGCAAATGCGTAAAATTACACGCTAGGTAGAATGTGTAAGTCATTATGTGAAATCCTTCTTTTTATAAACACATGCTACAACATGGGCACTGAACAAAAGCGTTTAAAAAATCATAATATAGTGTATTATAATTAGGGGTCGACCGATTATCGGCGCCGATATTTCTAAAACCAGTTTTAAAAAGCATCTAAAGAATGTTTTAGCAGAGCTACTCTTAATTTTGATGATAATTTTCTTTTTTACACCAATCATATATATTAGTTCAAAATATCAGTTATTGGTCTGCTTAATCATTAATAATCGGCATCTGCCGACCCCTAAATTTAATACTAAACTTTTGTAAAATTATAATTATGTTTAAATGATCAAATATATATTTGGTTTTCCACTTTCCCATCAACTAAAATATTATTTTCAGATGCTATTTAATAAATATATTACTGAACAAATATTTTTTTCCAAAGACAACAAGGATACAGATTATAATTTGAATCTTCATGATGTTTTGAAAGCAAAAAAAAAAAGTCAATTATTGTCAACAGTGTAGGGCTATGATTATGACAAAAATCTTAATTGTCGATTATTTAGATTAAACTTCGATTACTGATGACGATCATCACAATTTACACCGAATGATGTTTGTACAATTGCTTGAACCAACTGCATGCCATATTTTTACATGAACATAAACAATCACTCTAATCTTCAAATGTGGATTGGTTTATTAACCCTTTAAGACATAAAGGTAAAGTAGGTAATTTTCACATATTTCGTTTATTTGACTGTAAAATTCCAACAAAATGTGCTATTTTCACGTGCAAAGTGCAAGTAGAATTATTTTGATGCAAACATTTATGGTAAAATGCATACGTCTTGGTTTAACGTGTCAGTGCTGACACAGTCTATTTAAAGGGTTTTTAAAAAACTAGCAAAAATTTCACAGACAACTTTTTTTAGCAATTTATAAACCAAATGCTCCTCAAACATTTGCTCGACCACCTTGAACCTGTTACGAAAAACTATGTCAGCAAATCTTTCGCACAGATTTACCTGTGAGCATAAGTAAATGTAAGCAGTCATTTAAACAAAAACAACTGTATAACACAACACTGGCTCTGTCAATTATAGCCATATGGTAAGCATTCTGCCACACTACGGCTCCTGTCACGCTTTGAGAACAATATTTAAACATAACAATATTAAGAATTAAGTGATGCAATCAGATCCCACTTTAAGCTCAAGTCATATCCCTCATAGATCAAGAGTCTACACCCTGAGTCTCAAAGTACATCCTGTCCCGTCGCCGCCGACTGCAAATGCATGTACGTTGTGGGCAAACATCACTCCTACAACTCCCCGCAGGCCAGCACCTTGGATGACTCCATTCGGGCATGTTAGGATGCTGCACGCCTCCTTGGAAATGCAGCGTTCAGCCGAAATGACAGAATCGTCCTTGCAGCATCCCGAAGACCGAGGTGAGTTATAAGGCGGATGCACCTGCATTAGTCAGGGCCGCAGAGTGCCAAGATTACTGTCACGCCTTGAGGTGATAAAGAAAATGTCTTGGACTTAATGTCTGCAAAGGTCATTAAGAGCCGACCAGCAGACTCTCTGCCCTCCGAGCCCATATCTCAAGGTCTGCGGCCACAACATGTCTGCCGTAAAAATGTTTGGAGGGAAAGAACGGCAATGCATCCGGCGGCGGCAACTATGTAGGTCCGAATAAAGACAGTAATGGCAATTAAGGCAAGAAGCAGCAAGATAAGTACTGATCTTTAAATAATGAACAGAACAGCAACAGAAGGAATGAATGTATGGGTCACCAAACCGAATACAGCTTTTTGAGCACATTTACGATGTTCATGACCTCCAGCGAGAGCCTCAAATGCCGTAGATTTTACAATCCCCGATGTGAGGTCTGGAACACAGTGGTTTCTTTTGAAACGCTTTAAAGGGCTTCTTTTTACATTTACTGCACAAGTACCTTGGCAACGTTGCAAGGAGAGAGATTGAGATAGGGCGAGAGAAAGAGAGAGAGAGAGAGCCTTCAGCAGAGCCTCTGTCGCAAGGTGACATGGTGGTTTGGTAGCAGATGTGGGCGGATGAATCTTCTTTTCCATCTGCCTCCCCAATAGATCTCAGAGACGGTGGAGAAAGCTGGCGAGGGCAAACGCTTCCATAAACCAACAATGACTTTCTTGCACAGCCCAGGAATCGAGGCTTGGAACAAATCGCACAAACCAAAAGATGATATTCCATTAGAATAATTATTCATTCATTGCACAAAATGTCGACAGAAAAGCTACAATAAGATGAGTTTTGATGCATTAAATGTAGTATTAGAATGTAGAAAATATTTTTGTGGTAAAGAAACATGCACAGCAATATATTGGTGATATAATATACCAGTCGGTAGGGCTGCACGATATTGGGAAAAAGTTACTTTTCGATATAGTTAATTTTCTTGATAACAAGCAAAATATGTTCGCTGCATAAATCAGACAGATTTATTAAAAATGCAAACTCCTTCTCTGCCAGCAGGAGGTGCTTTATGAAATGAAAACGACATTTTTGAAGCCTTTTAAACAAATAAATAAATGAAAAACACATTCCACAGCACAATAACCTGAGAGTCCAATTTGATTACTCATCATTATATGCATTTGTAGCCGGCGACACTAACCAATAAACAAAACACTGACTAGTTAACTTCGGTCTAGGCCGGTGCACCCGATGAAACAGCTATACACAGTTCGCGTGATCATGAAAGTGAAAGTTAAAAAATATAAAAAAAACTGCGATTTCAATACTTCACATACTGACAGTGCCTCCCCGATGCCTGAAAATTATATTTATTATATTTGAGAAAGAATACAAAGGCATTGAAATTTATTTTCCCACCCAATTTGACAGCCCGATGGTAGGGCAGTAACGATACACGATATGAAACCGAAATCACGACACTCAGATCCACGATCCTGTGTTGCGCTGTGATAAGGGAGCATCGCGACACACCCCGTGACTACCTTGAATTGCGCGCAGATGACATATCACGCGCACACGGTTTCGAAATGAGCTCGCGGCTCCCGTTTCTTTGCGTGTATATCTGTTTTCCTCTGACGTATGTGATTTAACGCAGAGTGTCAGTGCTGCGCTCGTTTATTATTGGCATAGATTTGCCGCCATAGATATGCGACTATTTTCGGTTGTCGATAACGAGGGGTTCAAGTATTTACTCAGTGTGCTCGAGCCCCGTTATCTATTACTGAGCCGGGCGCAAATTGTTTTAAAAGTAAATTTTTTCTCCCACCCCCCACGAAAAAAATCGCGTTACGAACCAAATCGTGGGTCAAAAATTGCGATACGAACCGAATCGTGGGTCAACAATCGCGATACGAACCGAATCATGGGTCAAAAATTGCGATACGAACCGAATTGTGGGTTTGGTGTACCGTTACAGTAGATTTTGGTAGCTCGACTGGAAGACACAATAGCCCCGGGACGTCGGGCTAGCGATTTTTGTGAGCCCTAGTAACTAGTAAAAAGTCATTATTATTATTTTTACTAAAAGAAAATGAGAAACTATCTAAAATAAAATACATTGTATATATATATATATATATACACACACATATATATATATACATACATACATACACACACCGAGTTTGAGAAATGAGAAACTAGCAGGAATAAAATAAATTGTGTGTGTGTATATATATATATATATATGCGCGCGTGTGTGTATTTATATACATATATATGTGTGTATTATAAAACATTATACATACATATATATACATAAACACACATGTATGTATGTATCTGTATGTAACTAATTAAATTAAAACCCTGTGCTGATACTGCCTCTGTGGACACATCTGTTCTCTTTAAACGATATAAGATCATACAACACATTTTTTAACTGATTTATGAGCTACCTAAGTTCAGTTAGTCCTATATCATTCATGTTATCAAAGATGGGACCTGACTTTGTGGAAAAACTAATTGCTTAGCCTATGGAAATCTGGCCCCTATTATACGTAACAAAACGCGTATTTTATTCCAGCTCTGTTTTGCAAACATATGGAGTTCCAGTATTTATGCTTTGTAAAATGCGAACATCCGCCAAACCTGGCAACCTTCAGCCTCACCTAAATTATGTAAATAGCCTTGCCCTCAATTCCCTCTAGGGAGTTACTTACACTATAAACTATATTTGCTGGAATAAAACAACGGAACACCGTTTCTTTGTTCAGCTGTTTAGAAAGTGTGACGTTTGATGAATATTTAGATACCATTCAAGCCAGAATGGACGCCTAGCAAGCAATCAGCCCTGCAAATACAGTAAAACACGACCATCACATCGTTCACGGACATTAGGTAGTAAATAACACAGAAATGTCCTTTAAGTGATATTTAACATGCTACTCAAACCCATGTAATCATTACTCCGTGTTCTGCACAAAAATCAATTGAGCAGAACTGAAGACAACAGAAGAAAAAAAAAGAAAAGCCGGCCGGTTCCAGGTGGTCAGATGACACACAGAGACCGAGAGCCAATACCATTTAACCAAATTGGAATCCATTCTTCTGAAATGGGTGCTGATAACCACTTGAAAGCCGCCAGGGTTTCACATCTCAGGCTTGTGGCACCCTGTCAAAAACACAGGCTGTCTCTGCTTCGTGAAAAAGACAGACGACTGAAACACTTCACCTAGAGCTACCGGCCGAGACTAAATTAAAGCTTGCGATGGATTTGTGCTGCCAGACAGGGAAGGAAAACGCGAGGGGAGCGAATGTTGATCATGTTAAAATTTAGTGGGGGGAAAAAATCCGGGCGGATGATCTCATTCACTTGATGTGTTAGCATTGACATATAAAGGGAAAAAAACCCAGCAAAACAAATGGACCTGCTACAGCTCCACTGCCAAGGCAATCTGTTCTTTTTATGTCCCATGTATATACACACATGCATACATACAGTACATATACACAGTTCCTCCTGCTCTGAAAAGACATCGGAATAAGCTCAGACATGGTCATTTGTCCCATGTTTGTGAGAATGGATGAGGGTGAGTGGGGCAAGTCTGCAAACTCACACAGAAATGAACAGGTTCATTCACAATTTGATCATAAAAAGATAAAAAAATAAATAAATATATATATTTTTTAGAAGTCTGAATTTTATCATTTTAAATGTAAAAATCATGTTATACATGCAAAAAAGTTAATAAGGTTGATACATCTACTGTAAATCATTCGGAAATGAGAGAAAATTTAATATTTAACTGAGGAACCTGTCCAAAAGTATTTTGAAACGTGACAACCTATGATTTGAAAAGATTAAGACTTTCCTTTAACAGATCATTACAAAGAGATTTGTGGAAACTGGTTTAAACGAGATGACCAATGCTGTTTGGTTTCATATTTATGTAAAGACCTCTTTGAAGAGCATTCAACTGCATTATTATCCATGTATTCATTTATTTATTATTTATTGATTTTTATTATTCCTACAATGATTTGTTTTGTTTTTGTCTATTCTTTATTTTTTTTATTTATTTATTTATTTAAATTTATTTTATTTAGTTATTTTAGCTGTAAGGGTCACCATGCGAGAAAAATTATAACCGTAATTGTATAAATTGCTCTGTTAATAAATATAACAAATAAATAATAAATATAATTCAAAAATGTATATATATTAGGGGTGGGCATAGATAATTTTTTTTAATCTAGATTAAAATGGCTCATTTGAGATCTGTCAAAGGCATTCAGAATTTGTGTGCTACCTATTATATCTGAGATATCTGTGTGTCAGTACTGCCATCTTATTATTTATCAACACAATGACCCAGTTTCACAAACATGGCTTAGTT